>JAQIYI010000542.1:0-17785 GCA_034700265.1 Polyzonium germanicum | reverse complement strand
GTTAAGTTAAATCGAATAATTTTAACGCATGTATAATTCTGTGTAATTCTGATATGCTTATCCTTTTGAAGGACAAAATGGATAAAGACAAATTATTTATTTGACTTAAATGTTTCTAATTCATGATTTGATTTTGGCTAAATTAAACATCCTTCAATTAGGCATAGGCCTACTGTTGTTTTTTCAGTGAAGAATAAGGTATAAGACACTCGGAAATCTGCACTGTCGGTCTGTCAATTGTGAAATGCATTGTGCAATTGCATGATGTGTGTTTTTTTAATTGTTATTCTGCATTTTTGCACTTCGACTGTGATGTTGTCTAATAATTAAATCGGTGTTTCTTCGCTTTATTAGGAGCGCATTCTGAAGGTAGCAATATAATTAGCGTGCGATTAACGATTTTACGATGTGTGGATATAAGCAAAATCGCAGCAAATCGCATGCCAAATCGCTGCCATGCGAATGCGCCCTAAGATACTATTGAATTTGTCACGAATCTGCGATTTCACCCTCAACTCAAGACAAGTTTATCTGCGTCCAACGTGTACATTTTCACTACATAAAGCGACATCGATTACATTTGGTGTTTTTAAAATTAGATAATTCTGCCTAGATGGAGGCGTTAATTAACCGTTTATTTAGTGCTCAGCATCAATGTATATGTATTAATAGCTTATCTAAACAGAGTCGATGCTAATTACTAATTAAGGCTTAGGCCTAGAGTATAGAGGAGATTTTTCTAAGTAAGAAATTACGCTTTTATGTTTTCCTTAATGGATTTACACGAACAAACAACTTGTTTCGCACGTCGTATGTGTTGCAGAGCGATAGCGTTTGCAAATCTAATTAAATTTCTTTATTTTCATTTTATTTTTCAAATTTAATATGATGCTCGATCATCTCATGAATATGGAATTTTTCATCTAAACTCGGTCTAACAGCGATGGTATATGACTTGTTGACCAAATTAATTAAATTAACCAAATAAAATCGCTACTGCAAGACCCATTAGTTTCTATTAGTCTGCTTGGTGTATGTGCTTAAGTCGTACTGTAGTTGATGTCGATGCGTTTTAATTTTGCATTTAAATGTTCAAAACTAGGCATATACAAGGTGCTTTGAATTCGCTAAAGCTTACGGTGTCACATGCGCGAGTTTTGCTGCGAATTTCGGTTAAATTCGCACGCCAACGTATTACAAACCTTTTGCGGTCAAAAGTGCATGGTCACGTGGTGAGTAAAATTCTGACGGTTGACGCGAATTTAAAGGAGTAAAAATCGCAGCAAAATTCGTCGTCACTTGAATAAAAAGCTAAATGAACGGAGCACGCGATCAGTTTATGATGAGTTTTTGTCTGCTTGTTTCTTCGTTTGTTTTTATTAGTTTTGATCCATGAACCGGCAGTGCTGATCGAAGGAGTCCTCTTTCGAGCGAGGTACTTGGGCTCGACGCAACTGGTCTGCGAGGGTCAGCCGACCAAAGCGACTCGAATGATGCAGGCCGAAGAGGCGGTCAGCAGCATCAAGGTTAGCTGATGTAAACCTTTATAGCATTTTTTTTTATTATTTATTGCTTACGGTTTTGATCTGCAGTCTCCTCTTAAAGGAGAAGTTTCATCGCAAAAAAATAAGAATGAAACTAATTGAATAAAATATCTGTTCAGTAAAGAAATATTTTATTCAATTATTTTAATTATTGGTAAAAAAGTCTTTGCCAATAAATGCAATAATTAAAGCTCAGCACATGCTGGAGCATTTTATCCGCTTAAAGGGGTAGTCTCATTAGAAAATTAGAATGTTTTAAATTATTTTTTGGTGAATTTTCCTTGTTTTATTTCCACAATTTCTATTAATGTTTATTTACCACTATTTCCCCTTTAAAGAGACTACCCCTTTAATTTTTTTAGGTACGTCATTTCGCGCTCTTAATTAATGGTTTATTCTTGTTCTACTCGTTTCCTTTTTGCGGCTCTTTTGTTGTCAGTCTTTGGTAAGTTCGCCTTTGAGTGCTTGGAATTCTTTCTATGTTGGTATTATTCAAAATCCATTTCTATAGAACCGGTGTGAGAACAAATATTTTCTTGCACTTAATCAACAAATTTCTGACAAAATTGTTTCTTGCATCTCAAAAACAGGGATTCATTCATTCATTTATTCAGTCATTCATTGCAGATGAATTTGAAATATATTTCAATACGTTGTGAATATTTTCAAGTTCTGAGTGATGGGTATGGCATTTGCACTATAGGTCTTAATTAATTTTTTTAAAAGAAAATCTCGCGTAATTTAAGATTTTAAAGTGCCATTTAATTTGATCGTTTTGGTTCTTTGGTTTGACAACGGTCGTCTTAAATCTTATATGATTATCACAGGCTCCAGAAGGCGAGACTCAACCGAGCACGGAAGTGGACTTGTTCATATCCACAGAGAAGATCATGGTCTTGAACACGGATCTCAAGGTACCTTAGCAGCTCGTAGACACACTTAAAGTAGTAGTTGCAGGGGGTAAGCTGCTGGCTTCACGTGGACGAATAAGTTTGCTGAGACTTCATCACGTGACTAATTCGAGGGAAATTCGCTGCATGGGTAAACCTGATTTATAAGCTGAAAAATGTGTCAAAAACCCTTTTAAAAATGCACGCAAAAAATGATCAAATATGCATGATAACTGTCAATAATTCGTCCGCTGCGTTTGTCTCATTATTTATTTAGGAAATCATGATGGACCATGCATTGCGCACGATATCTTACATTGCCGATATCGGCGACCTTGTCGTGTTGATGGCCAGGCGACGAGTGATGAGCACATCCGACGACATGGAGCCGAAGCTCAGACGAACGCCCAAGATGATCTGCCACGTGTTCGAGTCCGAAGAGGTGAGGCTCAATTAAGACATTTTTAATTTCGCTTGGTTCAATTAATTCCTCATGTAAGCCTAGTAGTTTGTCGCCAGGCATAAATTGTAGTTGTTCGCATTTGACTGATAGCCCGTAGTGAGAATTTCGGTCTATTGTATCATGCTCGAAATGGAGCAGGCACAGTTCATCGCGCAGTCGATCGGACAGGCGTTCCAGGTGGCGTACATGGAGTTCCTGAAGGCGAACGGCATCGAGGACCACAGTTTCGTCAAGGAGATGGACTACCAGGAGGTGTTGAACTCTCAGGAAATCTACGGCGACGAGTTGGAGATGTTCGCCAAGAAGGAAATGCAAAAAGAAGTAAACGCGTTCCGTTCATCCATTAATTGTCTGAGCGAGGGAAGGACAACTACTAGCAGACTCGAATTGCACGCGCTCTTTCTTCTGTCTTGACTGAGTTCACTTTAATGACGTCATCGCTTGTTAAATTAAATAAACATTCAAATCTTGCCCATGTGATCGATAGCGAAATAAACGCCAAACTGGACGCTGAAAATGTGATCTCTCGCTCGGTCGATTAGTTGCATCATCTGCTACTAGCCTAGTTGATTTATTAATATAAATTTGGGATGTTAATCAATCATTCTAATAAAGACTTCTCTTCAATTCTGCACAGGTGATCGTTCCGAAACTGAAAGGCGAAATACTTGGCGTGGTGATTGTCGAGTCCGGTTGGGGCTCCATGTTGCCGACCGTCGTCATCGCGAACCTTTCTCCGAACGGCGCGGCAGCTCGCTGCGGTCAGCTCAACATCGGCGACCAAATAATCGCCGTCAACGGAATCAGTCTAGTCGGTTTGCCGCTATCTACCTGTCAAACTTACGTCAAGGTTGGTTTTTTATATTTTATTATCATCTTCCACTCTTTGTGCCTTGTTTTATTTCAATAATACTTCATTTATTTCTTCACGCAGAACGCCAAAACTCAGACTGTCGTGAAACTCACAGTGGTACCATGTGCTCCGGTCGTCGAAGTTAAAATAAAGCGACCAGATACTAAATATCAGCTCGGATTCAGTGTTCAAAATGGAGTTGTAAGTACATGTTTTAATATACAGTGTGTAAAAAAACTATTCATCAATCCATCAAATGGTAGATATCATTAGTTGAACTTTTTTTATTCTTTGATAAATAATATAAGATATTTTAAACAAATAAAATGCACATCTATAAAGTTCAAATAAATAAAATTAAAATAAATATCATTACTTAATTAAATAAAGCTAAGTAAATAAAATATATTTAAAATATAATTACTCTGTACAGGAAGATAAAAGAATGTTTCAACGATTATTACAAATCAAAATAAAATTTATTTTCGCTTCACTACCTTATAGTTGTTTGTGCTATTTTTTTTAATTTTGTCTCGTCTTAAATGTACAGATTTGTAGTTTGTTGCGTGGTGGCATAGCCGAACGAGGCGGCGTCCGCGTTGGCCACCGCATCATAGAGATTAACGGACAAAGCGTAGTCGCAGTGCCGCACGAAAGAATAGTCAACCTGCTGGCGACGTCTGTCGGAGAAGTAGTACCATCTCTTTGGGTTTACTCTTATGAATAATATATCAATTTTAAATATAAATTATTTGCATTTATTTCCTTTGTCGTGCATCACGTATTAATTTTTGTTTTCATTCTTTCTCGATTCGGTTTAATTATAAGATTCACATGAAGACGATGCCAACTTCGATGTTCAGGCTTCTCACTGGTCAAGAATCGCCAATTTTCATATGAGACGTCCTCAGAGGGAAACGAGAAGAAAAAAAAAATGAAAAGAAGAAAAATACAGAATAGGTTCTACGTTTTAATGCAAAAAAAAAAAAGATTTTGCGAATAGTCGGTGTGCACTGCATCCGGCTTGAGTTTGCCTATGCGCCGCATATTCATACGTCGATGCTGCTCGCAAAAAAAAAAATGGTATAATCAAAGGTACCGGTACCAACAGAATGTGAATGATCATTGACTGTCGAGTCGTACCGAGCGATTGTTATTGTTGTTGTTGTTCTTTTCCAGTGCTTTTTGACACGAGAGTGCAATATCATCCATTACACGACGTATATAATTGCTAGAAGAAAAAGATTATATATATATTCACACACACACATGGTCTTAATATAGCCGCCGAACTAGTCAAAAAATACCTAAAACACGCGCCAATCTCATGTTTGTTTGTTTATATTTTTCTTAAACATGGGAACGTTTGACCAATTAATTGTCTGAGCCATGGAAGCCCGAAGATTCGCCTTTTTTATCATATTCGTTGGCAGCTTCGAATTGACGAGTGAAAAAACAAAAATGTTTAGTGACGTCACAGACTTTTAATTGCAATTTAAATTGCTTAAATCATACGCCCGTGCCCGCCGCGTATGATCAATTTGATAAACAAAATTTCTTTTTAATCAAGTTCCAATCCTCATTAGATACATATGTACATTATATACAGTACATTATACAGTATGTGAAAGAAATGTTTACTCAATTTATGATAATTTTAAATAGTAAAACAGCATATTGAGCTTGAAACGGACAGGAAAACCTCATTTTTCTCCTATAATTTTAACTGCTAGTCGATATGTAGGCATATAATTATGGAACAAGACTGGGAAATTATTTGACAGATTAAAAGTGGAAGAATTTGATTTTATAGGCCATCATCATCATCATCTGTAAATGTTCACCTCATATTTCCCCTCCCCACAAATTGTCCTACATAACAATAAGCACTTAACTAAGGTTTAATCAACGCTTAACTTTAATTACAAGCTTTCAACTGCGGATTCTGAGTCTCAAATCACACATGCAATATCTCACTGCGCAACTAATTTGTTGAATTCGGTCATCTCCAGCGTCTGCTTCTACTGTACGTTCACTAGTTCCCAACTTTCAAGATAATTCTTTACAGTGTATGCTGCTGATTGTAAATTGATTGCGATTTTTGGATACATACACTAGTCGATCACGTGATCATTCACAAAAGTTGAACGCGATTACGCCGATTAGTTACTTTGAACAAAACAGGCCCTACTTCATGAAGCAATTTTTTTGTGGTCATTTTCAATTGCAGATCAATCGTGCATTGAAATTGGATTTAAATTTCAATCCATTGGTTGCCAATTGTTTCAATTTGCTTATGAGCTAGACCTATAGTGCGATGTTGCAATTGTGACGTGCATTTGATAATAAAGGCAATTTAAATGTTAATTACTTAAAGAAAGCTTAAATTAAGGTTGCATCACAAATGCTTAAGAGAACTAGAGCCAACTTGCTTAATTAATTAAACAGGATTGACCATGACTCAGAAATGATCTTTTATTTGACGCTACTAGTCGATCGTCAGACGTCAGTCAACTAAAATGAAAACGAAAACGGTGAAAATCTAGCATCAAAAATAATCATTTTATTATTTTTTAATCCTCCAATTTAACACTTGATTAATGTGACAACAAAAACAAAATGCCTTCATAAAGTGAACCATCATCATCGCTTTAGAAAAATGAAGTGAAATTTATAAAATTACATTAATTATGCAATTTAATAAATTGTAACTTAAAATTTATTAAATTGCATTATTAAAGTAACATCTATTAAAGTGCATTATTAATGTTAACATCTATTAAAGTGCATTATTAATGTAACATCTATTAAAGTGCATTATTAATGTGAAATTTATTAAATTGCATTATTTAAGTAAAATTTATTAAATAACATGTGCATTAATTATGCAATTTATTAAATTTTACGTTAATAATGCGATTTAATAAATTTTGCTACATTTGTCAAAAATGATAATGTTGTTTCACTTTATGGAAGGCATTTTGTTTTTGTTTTTAAACGAGGAGGGTATTTTATTTTTAAATGGAAGTCTATAATTCGCTTATTTTGTTAAAATTCGTGGAAATTATAAGGAGATATCCTCTTATGTCGTAGACCCAGCTAGACATTTATTTTCACCAACTTCCAGGATGTTGGCACCGCGTGTAACAACAGTTGCAAGAAATGAGAAATTTATTTCTGGAAAACAAATTGGGAATAGTGGCCTACGGAGTGCACTAGACATACGACGCGCCATTTTAATTTTAAAATTTCTGTTGGCCTATTTGATAAATTTAAAAAAATATATTAGGCCAAAAGCCATTGATTGGTTTAGAACACTTGAGGGATGAGTGATCAAGGGTACCCACAAACAATGTATGGCAACCTTAATTTGCATTATGACACTAAAATAAGTACCCGCTAGGCCTATTTGTAATACAAATTAACTATAATTACTTAATTACAATATAAAAATTGCGAATAAATCGCGATCTAATTAATGCCGGTAGGCTATAGCTATGGATACCGATGAAATTATTAACATTTGTATCGTAGTACATGAACCGCCCCTCCATTCCCTCCCAAAATGTATTTCATTCGTGTTCTGTTGATGTACGGTACGCACAAATACGTTCGTAACTTACGGCATGATTTGTATATCGTTATGAACCTATCATGCTGAATCGATGATTGTGATCAAGTTAATGATTTATAAATGAAATATTCAAATTAATTTAGATTTGTACCAGTAGTTTATTTTTTTATTCGACATCACCTCTTAGGAGGCGCTCGGACTTTAATTAATTGTTAGCCTATTACGAACTAATATTTTAATTATTAATTAGTTTTACTTTAATTAGTTTAGTTAATTACGGTAGTTATTATTTTTTAGCGTCGAAACTCGCAAAGCGAGCCAGGACTTTAAAGTTATGTTTAATTCTTGCTGATTACAGGTGTAAACATGTGCTAGACTCGCTAGAACATTATTTCTATTACATTCACCAAGTTGACATAATAAACTAGTTAACGTAATAAACTAGTTAACACAAACTACTTACCATAATAAACTAGTTAACACAATAAACGAGCTAGCGGGTAGAATAATAAACTAGTTAACATAGGCCTACTAAATAGTTAACTAATGCTTCTTAACTAATAATGAACAATGTAACCATCAATAAACTAGATAACATAAGATAACATAATACATACTACTTAACTACCGTAATGTAACTAATGTAACTAGTATTAGTTAACATAATAAATAGTTAGTTATACCTAGTTACATTCGCCTAGTTAAGTCATTTTTGACAATTTTGATTCTTTTTAAACTACAGTAGCCTACACGTACTGAGATGTAGGCTATATATTCACCTTATTTACATATTATAGTTAAATTAAACTTACAGGCATGCAAAATAATGATAAAGGGGAATCTTTCGCCGAGGGGGGAGTTTGTCACCGAGGGGAACGCCTTATGCTGGTTGGGAATCTTGAAATTGCCGCGTTTTTCTCTGAAAGTAATAATTTCCATGTTGTTTAGGGAAACTTTCCCTACAATGTGGCAACACTGTAAGCGAGCATTTGACGACAGCGTCCTCTATGAATGACCTTTCCCTTCCATTTGTTTGACAGCTTCGACCTTGAGATTTTTCAAACAAAGGGAGTGGCGCGTCACATGGAGTGTACTTGTGGAGGAATGTCCCGCAAAAGTTGAAAGCTCTTGGCGGCGGTCGTTACGCGTTGTGATTTTATTTTGTTGACGGCAAACGTTTCGTCGGTTTCAGCGCGCAGCGATGGCCGAGTTTGAGGCACCGGCGACGGCCTCACGTAAGTTGAAAGTTTCCTAGAAGCAATTCGCAACCTGTAGATTTTAGCCCTAATTAGGCCTAGGCCTAGTTGTCGTGCACAGTAGGCCTGTAGAGAGGGATCTCCCGCCTGGCACACTCTTACCATACTGCGACTAGAACAATAATAAAATCAAGTCAAATCATGTTAGTACATGTAAACCGATGTATGTTGCCGCTACCGTAGCCTAGGCCTAGCCATGCTGCTACGGTACTTCGCTGCCCTTGTCTAAACTTTAGGCCTGCATGGCTGCATGTACCGGTACCGGTACCGGTAGCCTATGTGTAAACTTAAATCCATGGAACGGTAATCAATATATAAAACTACTTGTGCGATGTACAATTTAGGCCTACCGGTATACATGTAGGCCTACAGTACATGACCCTTTATAAAACTACCGTATAAAGTTTAACCTTTAGTTATGCTTTATATGGCCTAGGCCTGTCTTTCAATTAGGCCTACTCTGTAATCGAGTGGGGTGCGTCGTGCGTATAGCCTATCCGTAAGGTTGCTTCAAGCTCCGACTGGGGTCAAGGTCCCCAAAAATTGGTTGCCACAAAACTATCATGCCTAGCAGAGTACAGTAATGCAAATAACTTCATAACAACGTGATAGATTATTAAGTTCTAAACGAAAAAATTAGACAATGGCATTCGCGATCTTAAGTTAGGCCTCAACCGAAGATGTGGATCGAAGAATTTAAAAGTTTTTTTTTTAAAATGGCAGCCTGATTTCATTGAGATTCTCTTGGATGCCCTTCTTGAGGTGCTTCTCGAGAATGCGCGAGAATTGCTTGTGGAAGACGTTGGTCAGAAAATTGGAAAAGAACTCGACGAGAAAATCGAACGAGCCTAGCCCGTCGACGTCCACACCGACCAGCTTGATCTCTATGATCTCGAGGCCGGTGAGTTGCGGATGCGAGCCCTTGGCGTTGGTCTGCGTCGCGTTGAACATGAGCTGAACGCCGTTGACGAAGAAATGAAGTCCGCCTTTGCGGTTGATTCCCATGAAGCTGGCTTTCCACTTGTAGCCGCCTTCCAGTCTGCCGAAGCCGAGGGCGGCCGACACTTGGAGCACGTTCTCCTTGAAGGTCATCGTCACGTCGCCCGTTCGATAGAGGCTCGACAGCCCCTTCAGGTAACCGTTGTCCAAGCGCACATCGCCGTGGACGTTCACGAAGAACATCTGGCGCTCGAAACTCGTCTTCTGGTTCGGCAATGGGAACGGATCCAGGTTGTTGTGGCGGATCTGCGTGGCCGTGTTGGCGAACGCGAGGTCCAGAGGCGTTGCGCTGTGACCTAGCGCTGGCTGAGGCGGAAGATTCTGGAACTGCTCATTCAGCACCATCTTCACCTGCAATTCAAAGGTTCCAAGTTTATTACTGGCTGCTCAGAAAAGATTGGAACAAGTTTTGGAGGTTAATTGCCCGAGCGAGGATTGAGCAGGAGGTGCGAAACTAGAAAAGGATTCTAGCGTGTTCTGACCGTATTCTGAAGCTCGTCCAACACAGTCGGTTTGACGCTGTCGAACATCACGTTGCTCAGCGTGTTTATGATGTTGTTGATGAACTTGGTCATGACTCCGCCGCCGCCAAGATTTTCGAAGTGCAACCTGAGACCCGTAACGGTTATGTCCAGGTGGACGTCTTTGACCTGAAGACCTCCGTCGTCGGTCGAATTCAAGTAGATCCTGCCGGACACGTACGCCTGTCCGATGTTCATGAAGAATCCGCCAGTGCCCGTGATGCGAAAGAACGACAAACTTCCGACCAAGTTGTACTGGCCTTTGGTCATCAAGTTGGTCAGGTTCATGCCGATGCCCACGAACAGATCGCCCATGTTGACCGTCACTCGATCGACCACGAATTCGGACAGTCCTTCGATGGTGACGTTCCACAGTTTGACGTCCGCTTTGGTCATGCCTTGGTCGACCACCGTGTCGAAGTCTTCGATCGGCATCGGGTCTGGAATGTCGAAGCCGGGCAACTTCATCGCGGTCTTATTGCGCAGTTGCGTCAGGATTTCGAGGATCATCACTTCCACCGGTTTTTCTTCCGTCATTTCTCCGGCATCTTCGTCTGGAGGCATTACGTAAAATATGCATTTCAATAATTCGATCATTTTCTCATGATAAATTACCAATTGATCGCCAACGTGTATGAGTTGGATGTAGGCCCGCTAATTGAAATTAATTAAATTAACTTATGCACACCGGTTAATTAATTATCTAGCCTAGCTAATTAATTACCGGTACCGGTATGCATTAATTATTTACACTATGCTCTATACCATTTTATTACTCTTTTTGGCTAGGCCTATTTTTGTTATTTATTTTAGGCCTACATGTACTTTGAATGTCTTCATTGGTGAAATTCCTTGTTGGCCTAGGGTTGATTTCAGCTCCTAAGCAGCACGCTAGGCCCATAATTGCCATCATGAGCAGCCATTGTTTCATAATTACCATCGTAAGATCCACACAATCGTATCTTGAATTGAAAAAATAATATAAAATAAAAACGTAAATAATTAAACCTTTTGACAAATCGAAGAGCGTAAAAACTAATAAATTATAGGCCTATTTAATTATTCTAAATTTCCATTTTCAGATTTGAAATCTTAGAAATTAGATTACTTCCAATTAGGCCTTAGTTTATCCAAAATATCCACCCCAGCGCAGATGCTAAACAAAGCATATCAGACAAGTTAAACAATCTAGATAGGCCTAGGCCTAGGTCTAAACAATATAAAAATATATTGATCAATGAACTAGCCTATATTAAATGAAGTAATTCTTCAATTACATATGCAACCGATTCACAATAATGTATGCTTAGAGGGTTATAAATCGGCGTCCTGACTGGTCCACTACTGTTGATGTTTGCTTATGATGTCAGAGCTAGCACTACGTTGTCACTTGTAACTTGATAGTACAATTTGTTTAACTTAAACTTCCCCTCAGTTCAATAAATAAGAAATTTCTTAAAGACCTTTGGAATTTCTGAGCTTTGAACTTTGCAAAGTTGAGAGTATCACTCACTGCTCTGCTCAGAAAATCTTTTAAATTGAGCCAGATTTAATAATTCTAGTTTTTTTTTTGCTGCCAAACTTGTAAGCCTACAAAGAAATACATTTTAAGACTTATCGGTACCATACAGATGGCGACGCGTCGATTTAAATGCGTGGTTAGAAGTGGCTTCAATAGCGGTACGGTAGCTAACCTAATCATTTGATTGTCAACAATGTTCTTGCGTGTATTTCCTTCCAAAAATTGCAAAATTTCAAAAATATTGTATGAGTCACTAGGCCTAGGTTTATTTCTTAAAATATAAATGTTTTTATGCTTACATGAGATTGGATTAAAATGTTCATTAGGCCTAATTCACAATTCTTTCTTGACAGGTGCCGAAAATGAACGGGTCTCGGCCGAAGAGATGGACGAGCGACGAGAGCAGAGCATGGCCTACGAGTATTTATGCAGGCTGGAGGAAGCCAAAAAGTGAGTAGGAATGCTGGATCTATAGGACGCTAGGTCAATTGCATTCTTCATTTAAAATGCATAAATTACTAGTGCGCTTCGCGCCTATAGTAGGAATATGTGACTTACCCGATAGGCGATAAATAGGCCTAAGTCGTTTGGCCAATTGACTTGTTTTGTTTGAGAGCTAGTCAAAACAGTCTAAAAAACAAACGACCAGTTAAATCGAAAGAGGTGGCGCGCGCAAGCAAACAATAGGCAGCGGTACGTCTCTTGGAAGCGCAGTTATGGACGGACGCGGTCTTGCGGACTAACAGGCATGGCGCGTTATGAATTAGATTGGCTACACGTATACATGTAATTGTGAGATGATTTTATTGATTTTAATGATTTTTTTATTATTAGGTGGATCGAGTTGTGCTTACGAGAAGAGTTGCCAGCGACAACGGAACTGGAGGAGAGTTTACGTAACGGCGTTTTCTTGGCCAAGTTGGCCAATTTCTTTTCGCCGAAATTAAGAAGCAGCAATGTTAGGCAGCCTAAGAAAATATACGACGACAGCCAGGCTCGATACCAGGTACGAAAACTAGATAACTTAACGGTACCGGTAGGCCTATAGTTATTTGACGAGCTATACAATCTTTCGACTTCTAGAATAGTCATAGCTGCAATAAATACTTACATAAATAAATGATATAAATAATAATAGGCCTACGTGGTGTCGAATTCTACGAGTCATAGGCGTATTTGTTAAGTTCGTGGTTTCTTGAATAGGCCTAAATCATAAATGCAATATTTTAATTATTTTTCATTGTCGATATTAGGCTCGAGGTCTTCATTTTCGTCATACGGACAACATCAATTACAGGATTACTGCAATGCAAGATATTGGATTGCCTGCAGTAAGCTCACAAACCTTTCAATTTTATAGATGTAACATGAATAAACGTAGTACCGGTATGCCGATTTTCAAAAGCAACTGAAAAATTCTAATTAAAAAAAATAAAACCATTTTGTTTGTTTTGCTAGGATATTCTGCCGGAAACAATGGATGTTTACGACAGGAAAAACATGCCCAGGGTCATTTATTGCGTGCACGCGTTGAGGTAATGATAAACTGATAAGTGACAACATTTAGTATGTGCTTAATGCTCAGCTTGCATATTACGATTGATTAATTTCCTCATGTTTCCTTCTCTATGTGCCTATGTGTGTGTGAACAGTGTAAGTTATGACGACATTCTGAACGCGCGCGAATCCGTTCTTCTGTTTAATCAATTATATTGCTTCGTGTTTACATTTGCTTGACTTAACCGGAAGTGGTATACTGAAATTTGTTTGCTTCCAAATTTGTTATGTTCCAATGTATTCTTGTGGATTACCGTGAGGGCTATATTCTTTCACAACGAAAATTGTGTGCAATATAGTTTGTTTACTTAACGCGATTTGTTAGGCTTGGGCTTGCATTGCATTTTTTAAAAAATAAACAATTAATTAAAAGCATTCGTTACACTTGGCCAAGTTTAGAAGCTAATTGATAATTGTTGTATGTGATTTTAGGAGCCGAGACGCTTCTGTTTGTCATTTAATTAACTGCATAAAACGAATATTTCCAGAAATTACCTTTAAAATATTTTCATTTTCTAATAAGTCCTTAGAATTTCTGCCCCTTCGATCTTGTTCGTACCTAAAGTACTGTAATTTAATCCACCGTGACATCTGGGATTACATTATCATTGCCATTAGAATATTTATAATACGACTCTATTCTGCCTTTATTACAAATTGATATTCTATTTTATTTTGACTTTCAGTGTGTTCTTGCATAGGCAGGGACTAGCACCTAAAATGCACGATCTCTATGGGAAAGTTAACTTCACAGGTAACATATGTACATTATAATAATAAATATAAATAAATAACAATTAATAGAAAAATTAAATTGTAGTTTATTTTATTGTAGAAGAAGAAATCAGCGCCATGAGAAAGGAGTTGTTGAAGTATGGGATGGACATGCCTGCATTTGGCACGATAGGCGGGATTCTAGCAGCAGAGGTAGCCTGCCTTTATTTAATTAGGCAATTTAACTCTTGCTCATAATTGTTATTATCTCGATTTTCATTTCTGCTTTAGTTATTAAAAATGTTTATTTTTTAAATTATCTAATTTGCTTGCATTTCAGATTCCGATTGACGAAGCTGCACGTGAGAATTAACTGCATTAAATTCCTCCAGTACCGTAGACGGCTATTGGTTGAATCTAATCGAATGACTTACACGTAGCAAAATGATTTTGCCTGGAATAGTTCACGCCGCCATCATAGTCATCAACGAAACCGTTGACAAGGATACGCCGGAAGAACTGTTGGCTTGTTTGAACAATCCAGGCGCGAGCTTGATGGACGTTGACTCGGATGCCATAAACGAATATTGCAAGCGGCTCAAGTCTGCGAAGCAGAGCAAGTCCAAAGAGTGTCAAACTAGAGCGAATTTACCCGATGTCGTTCACGATGCCTACGACGAACTACTAACACGAAAAGAGATACAGGACTGCCTACACGACTCAAACTGTAAGTACTACTAGATTCGCGTTGTGCAATTTTTATCGCGCGACCTGACGAAATCTTATATTTGTTTTAATAAAAATGCTTTTTTATATATTATATCGTAGCGAACGTCGCATTAGAAGTCATTCTAACTGCTTTGGATGCGAAAGATTCTCCTATGCTCATCAAAGCTCTGCGATCGCCTTATCTTAGTTTAGAGAACATCGATGTCGAACAGGCTCAGTTTTATATGGCAGAGCTTGAGAAAATCCGTCTTGTTAAACAGGTATACAAAGCGCTAATTAATTAATAATTCCTGAATATTTGTCACTCTCAAGGAGTTTTTAAAATATATTTTCAGAATAACATTCCTGGAGAATCCGGTTTAAGCGTCGATGACATTCAAAGCCAAGTAGACAATTCCAATCGAGATGCCACAATCAGAGCTAAAAGTAAGTGAGCACACTCTAGCTTGCTTATTCAATAACTAAGTGCTTTCAAGAAGCGTTTTCTATCAAAATGATCCTCGAAATACTTACTTTTAAATGGCAAGGGACACTTACTTGGCCGATTTTATTTCGGGTCTAAAAGTAATTTTTTAAATCAAAATTTCCGCGAACAATGTGATTCCTACACTTTAATTTTTAAACTGTTCAAGTACCAGTAGTTTATATGAAGTGGAAAACATTATGTTTGTTATGATGTTTTTGTTGATATTAATTATTACCGTACTTATAATATTTATTTCTACGTTTACACTTATAGAGAAGGTTGCCATCAACAACATAAACGAAATGTTACAAATTGGCGACGCTGGAGCCACATTGGCCGCCTTACAAAATCCAGATGCTTGTTTGCCACCTGTCCATGAATTTGCGGCCGACTTGTATCAAGAGGAATTCACGTCAATTCGTAATGAAAATCAAGTATGTTGATACTCTCATCACGAAGAAAACTTAAATTACAGTTTATTTAACTGCAGCATGCTGGCCTAGGGAAACAAAATTTTTTCTTGCCAGAAGTTGCAAGAAAATCTTTTTCAAATTGGACTCTTAGATTATATTTTAGTAATTTTACCAATAACTATGAATTATTCTTCAACTTCAAGGTTTACTGAAGATATTTTTCACTGATCCTCCTGAGCCACTATAACACGCACTGCTAAATTTGTAACTGCAATTTTGTTTTCTGGATTGAAACTGAATATAGGCTGGTATCACTAGCGGGTATAACGCGATTTTCCAGAGTGACTCGAGCGGTGCTCACCCGTAGGTTAACCTGAGTGAGCAAGGCTCGAGTCACTGGAGAATCGCCTTATACCCGCTAGTGATACCAGCCATAGTCTTAAAATATTTGTTCTTTCATTTCCGGTATTCTCTTTTCACCAAAGCTTTTGTATTTTTATTTAGGCCGACCTCAGTTACGAAGAACTGAACGGCGGAATTATTGGTTTGTTTACAATATATTATTTCAAAATATCAGAGTTAATTGATAAAAGTTTGCAATTTATATCCAGTGTTGTCGGTGGTGGCGGACATTAACCTGTGCGTCGAATCCGGCAATTCGGAGACCACTTATGCTGCCCTCTGCAAAGAACACGGCCACATTTATAGCGTGAGCTCAGACTGGAAGCAGCGCTATCAGTCTGAACTGTTTGATGCCAAAAAGCAAAAGGTGAGCTTCTTCAGCCTATAAGCTTTCGTTGACTCAGGAGTCATCAACACTGAATTAGGCCAATCGCGACAGTGATGAGTTTTGCAATGGTGAAATCATCGCGCGTCCGTCTTGACTTGAGTCTGGAGAAAAAGCTACTGAAGCTTGGCATAAAGTTACTGTATAACTATGCTAGTAGCATTTGATGCAACTAATTGATCCGTGACGTTACATCACAAGCATACTAAAAGCACAAGTGCAAGAATCAACCAAGACCTAAAACTCGCGCGATTTGTCATTCATGTGCTGCGGGCGTTGTTGATAATTTATTAAAAATGACAACATTTCAGACGGGCCCGTGTCTTTTGCTAACACACTTGGAGATTCAGCAATGCGTGGACTGTGTCAATGCTCTAGTAGAAGAAGAAAACGAACGTGTGTAATTATTAACTTCTCATTTTGTTGGACAGTTGATTAAATGATTAATGTGAAATCTGTAACGTTTTGTTGAATTTTTATAGGAATCATTGCGATTCAATCTATCAACGAGGCTTTGCAGAGTGATGACGGGAATTTGACCATTGCTTCATTGGTCCGTTCATCTAGCGGCGTCATGAACGTGGAACCAGCGCTCGTAGATTTGTACCATCATTTGCTGCGCAAAAAAAAGTTAAAAAAGGCCTCAGCTTGGCCGGAGGAGTTGGAGGAAGACGCAGATCTTTGGATCGATGAAATACAGCAGATCGTCGATGACGCCAACAGCCTTCATTCGACTGCCTATAAAAGTAAACAAATAAATACTTTTAAAAAACGCATTATGCCTAATTGCCTAATTTAAGGATGTGCTGCTAATTATTTTGTTTATGATAATTGATGCAGACTGCGCGGCGATTGCCATCATAAATGTGGCTTTGGACAAAGGCGATGTGAATACTCTCGAACTGGCTATTCAGAATCCGGAAGCCCAGCTCTTACATGTGTCACCTGTGTGCTTGCCGACTTGCAGCGAACGACTGCTGAGGTTAAAGCGAGGAAAATCTACTATATCTGGTGATTCATTGTTCGTTTACATTTCTTTTTCTGGAGTTTGATCTGATTAAAAATGCAGTGAAATCAACTATAATCAACATCATTATTAATTAAGACAAAATTTCATGATAAATTCAACATGCTTGTTTTCAGAGAATCCAAAGGATCATTTGGTCGAATTCCAGACCAGAGATGGAATATCGCTTTTCTTGGATGCGAAAACCATGACTTCAACGTGGAAGCGAAAAGAACAGCAGACTTCAAATTCGTCGTGCTTGTCAAGAGATGAAATCCAAGTAAGCTTATGTGTTAAAGGTTTGTACGACAAAATAGTCGACAAATGATTTAATATAAAGAAAAATAACACCATTCGTAGTAAATAAAATCTAATAGTATAATATATTTATTTATTTGTTTTATTTGTTTATTTGTTAATTTATTTTATTTGTTTATTTATTGTATTTGTTCATTTTTATTTTTTGCTTTTCTAAGATCCGTCTGTCGGGC
>JAQIYI010000541.1:0-17803 GCA_034700265.1 Polyzonium germanicum | reverse complement strand
CTGGTCGTAGCTAAGAGCTGCTCCCCCCTCACTACTGAAACCGGTTTGAGTTTCCAGACCTGTATGTAAGACCGTGCTACAAACTAAGTAGGCCTACTACCAGTAGTGTAGTACCTACTTTTATATCATTGTTCCTCAATTCCCCAAAACAAATTAAGCTTATGATATGCTAAGTGATCACCTGCGCACTACACATATTGTTCATCTGGGCATTTTGGTTTTTACAGGGTTTTGTCGCAAGACCGACGACAAATCCAGACAAGACTCTCAATCTAATGAACTGGGAGTGCGCCATTCCTGGCAAAAAAGCGGTAAAGGCTGAAATAGTGTATAACATATATTGATTATATTCTTTATTAGACATATACCTGTAGTTTATAACAGCTATTTGCATGAAAATAATGAAATACAAATAATGTCCCAGTCACAGAAGTACGTAACATATCATCACCAGCTCAAGTTGTAAATTTCCCTGTAAAATTGAAAAGAGGGAAAAACCGGGGAAATACGAGAAAATTGCTAAAAAAAATAGATAATAAACACTGCTAATCACAAGAAAGTCCTACGGTACATCAAGGCATAGATGTGCCCCTCGCGGTCCACCCAAGATTTTTCACAAAACTTACAAATAAATTTTCTCTGAAATACCGGTATTTAAATTAAGTTTCATATTTGTCCCAAGCACGCGAAAGACTAGCACGTTCCAAATGTCTTTATAATAGCGTGTAGGGACTAGGCCTATATGGAAATTGCTAAATTTGTATTGTTATTTATCCATGGGGAAAACCAAAGCATTAATTGACATTGCACGTTAAACTTCATGTAGCATCACTTTTAATTCGGTTTTACTCCTATTTGAAATCGAGATTTTACATATTAGTTTATGAGCGCGCAGGCCTTCAGAATCCTGGGTTAATTAAGTTTTTGGGTTCGATTTCGGTTTACGGATAAATTCAAATTCTCATCTCACACCTACAGACAGTCTCTCCGCCATCTTCTTGAATAAATATTAGTTTTATTTTGTACTCGCTAGATGGTTAAATTGGTTAGGTTTAATTTGGTTAAATTGGTTAGGTTAGGTTTGGTTTGGTTAGGTTTAATTTTATTAAATTGGTTAGGTTTAATTTTGTTAAATTGGTTAAGTTAGGTTTGGTTTGGTTAAATTGGTTAGTTTTAATTTGGCTAAATTGGTTAGGTTAGATTTCGTTTGGTTTAATTTGTTAAATTCGTTAGGTTAGTTTTGGTTTAATTTGTGTAAATTGGTTGTTATATTTGGTTTGGTTAGTTTTTATTTGCTTAAATTGGTTAGGTTTCGTTTGGTTTAATTTAGTTAAATTGTTTAGGTTAGGTTTGGTTTAATTTGGTCAAATGTTACTGAGTAGATAAGAACAGAGATAATATTCTTACCTCACATGTAATCAAAGGGGTGATGAATCCAAAAGTGATTGCAGTGTTCCAAATGGCGATTTCTTGGTTTTTTTCTCAATTTTCCCTTCTTAAAACTCCTGGGTTTTTTTGGGGATTTTCCTGGGGTTTTTTTCCCATGCGTACAACTATCACCAGCAGACTTACGGAGATATCCAGAGCTGTTTTAAGGGGTTTCCCCAGGTCCTTCTTTCGCAAGGGGAACATTTTACTCCCCCCCCCCCGCCTCTGTGGGTTAACCTGAATAACAACAGGGGACCACTAGATGAAATTCCGCCGTCGGGCCGCAAAGCCCGCATTTTAATTATGCATATATTGAAAATCCCTCACCTATAAGCTTACAAATTCCCACGAAGAAATCATAAAACTAAATAAACAAAGTAAGAATTTTCAGAAAAAAAGCAACAAAAATGAACGAAAGAATGAAAACAAAATGTGTATCGCACCTGCGATGATTAAAAGTATTTTTGTATTGCACTTGATTTTAACGCACACGTGGGAGCGGATGGACGACAGCCGAAGCACCTGTCATTTTAAGTTTTTTTAGTTTTAATCTTTTGATTATAGGTTTAGGCTTATTGATTTACATTTTTCATTTTTTTTTCTACTAGACTCCATGGGAAGGTGGTCTCTACAAATTGCGAATGATCTTCAAGGACGACTATCCATCATCGCCTCCAAAATGTACCAGTAACAGTTCTGTGACTATAACCATGCGTTGTATGATTGTACCATTTACTAGTGACTCGAGTTTATCTTATTCAAAGTATGTGTTGTGCACGTGCGAATTTATATTGTTTACATTAAATCCCTCTATTTATCGCACGTGCATTCCTAAGATAGAAAGCGGGGTCGATAATGAAATTTAATGGAAATTATCACGTGCAAAACGCCGACTGGAAACAAAATAAGACAATATTCAGTCACTGGCTACTAGGTTTATGACATGGACCTTGGTCTATTAATTGTCTACAATGTATGTGCGAGCGAACATGGTGTGCAAATTGCACAGATGGACAGTAATGCTAGAATGAAGGACGATGCAACCCATTAGGCCTACATACCCAATCTATAGCCTTGGAGGAGCTTAGTTTCAAAAACAGGTGGCGCCATATAGCGGCAGAATTTTTAATCTATTTGGATGAGTCTTAGCAGACGACGCATTGCTCTTCCCGCTATTTCTCATATTCGCTAGCCCTATATACGCGCACAAATTCCGGCGTAACCTTTTTATACACTGCTAAACCGGAAGTCCGCGACATAAGGAATCGGGTAAATCGGCTTTGAGTTCCTGCACGATGTATCATGCAACTTGATTGCCGCCGATGCCGATGCCTTGGCTTGATGCCGATACCTCCAACAGGATTTTCCAATAATTTTAAGACCCTGCAAAAGTTCACATTAAGTAAAGTACGGTAACGCGGCACATTATTTCAATTTCAATTGGGGGGGGGGGCAATGCAGATTCAAAACGGATGAAGCTGTGTTTTATCTATGGGTGATTGGGTGTATCGATTTATCTGTTCATTTATATAGTTTTTGCACACATGTATCGGAAACTATCGATAAAAGAGGATTATTTTGGTGTTTGGGGAATTTCCGCAAAGACGCAGGGACTTTGTGGATGCTGTGTACGGCAACACTGTAATATTCGGGGTTGGAAAGAATCGATATTTTCTTAATCGATTAATCGGAAATAGTCCAGTCGTCTCTTGGCGCGCGACGGAACGACACCGGGCCAGTTTCGCGCTTCAGTCGCGTCGCGCCATCGTTTGCGGCCGGTTCGCTCCTGCGCCATTCCTGCAGGCACAACTAATTCAGGTTCGGCGATATTCATTTAATACATCCTTTCTTCCGTCAGTTCGTTCGTCATCATCGCAAACCGCCCATCAGTTAGGACTAACTCAAGCGTTAGGCCTATTTTTGTTTTTGAAATTTCTACAAAAACACGTTTCCATTCTGCTGACGTTCTTCGCGCGGTTTGCGCCTGTTGCGCGCGGCTAGCAAACAGTTTGTGTTAGCATCAGTGTTTAGCTCGCGTGGACTGGATCGCGACAATTGGGCCGGCACACCCGACCGCGGCAGGATCGTCATCATCATGGGACATTTGAGCCTCAACGCCGCCAAGTTCAGGGCCAAGTCGGTAAACCTCAAGTTCGTCTCTGAAGAGTCGTCATGGCTGCTGCGGCGGCGGCCGCCACACGCGTAAGATCCAAGTCCGAACCAGTGAGTCCTTAGGGCGCACCCCGCCTTTATCGTTATTCATTATAGGCTAGTGAATAGGCCTAAATTAATTAAGAGTAGGCCTTACCACTTGGGCAAGCCTAGGCCTATCGACGCGCAAGCCTTGCTTAGGCCTAGTTAACTAGCGTTAATTTAATGCCCGCTGTGTTTCTTAACATTATTTAAGTTGATATGCCTAGGCTTCCTGTAATTGGGGCACAGCAGGCATAAAAGGCAAATAAACTAACTAACTGTAAGATTGCGGCTCGTATCAGTAGTCACAGACTTGAGCTTGTCTTACTCAAGTCGGCTTCCATTCTCGAGATTGATTAACGTGCGATGTTCAGATTGCTCGTGCCATATCGGTAATGATTACTGGAATCCAATGAAAGCTGTCAACGGAGTGCTGTCATGAGACAAGCTCAAGTGAGTCAAGTCTGTGGCCGGTTGAGTAGGCCTACCGCTATGCAATGTGCATGATCTTGAGAACGTGACCAAGTCATGCAGAGTGCACAAGCTGGGTCTGACTTCAGCCGCTTCTACGCTTTTATGCGTCCTTGCAGCTTTCCTCAGGCCTCATCTTGGCGCTGCTTGAATGTAGGCATAAATTCCCCAAACACAACGGCTTAGATCGATTTAGCTACCCATATAGTGGATATACATCGCGTTTAGTAGCTTAAGCCTAATCTATGTTGCTGTGTGCTGCGTTAATGCGATGGCGATAAACAATTAATTAGGCCTAGGCCTACAAGATTATTAGGCTAGGGCGGCGGGGCCAGCAATTAGGCCTAAGAGCTTTGCAATTAAGCCTAGGCCGCGTAAACTGCGAGCGTGCGAAACTGCGAACATCTTTGCGCACGTCGAGGTCATTTTTGAGACCTTTTGCCGATGTGGCCTTGTAATGAGTGTATCGACGATTTCGTGTCGACGACTCGAAATCTGTATTGTCAGAAATTACTGAAACTAAACGAGCTTGATGTGTGTGTGACCTCGAATATTTTAAAATGACCGAAGATAAGGAAAACTTGAACGCGACTTGAGGCTGCTTGTCTTTCCAATGTATTTCTATGCACTAGAGACAAGTTTCAAGTCAAGTTCAAGTTTGCTTTGAGACCGCCTAGGTATAGACCTACTGATCGTCAATTTCCTAACTGCTTAGGCCTAGAGCCTGGCTTATTTGCAATCATTTGTTAGACTAGGGCACCGCAGCAAGTAGGCTACGGTAGTTATTTTTGTAACTATAGGCCTACATGTAATTAAAAGAAACTACTGTAAACAAAAAATTCAGTCGCGTTGGGGATTCGAACCCACAGCTGCATGTTGAGGGAGGGCACGCACAGTTTTACCGGAAGTGCTTTGTAAAGTTGGAACTCGGGTATTTAAGGCACGCGTAAAATTCGAATAAAATGTGATAATTACGCTCGTATTAAAAAAAATTGAATAAAAAAATTAAATAAAAAACGTCAAATTAGGTGGAGTCCCCTTTAAAAACTAACAATCAGTGGCACTTTTTGTCATTTCTTGAACGCTGCGCATTGACGCCAATTAGGCCTACTGCGCACATTTTGTGTGTGTCTTCCCCTTTAATAAATTGGTTTTCGCCCATAGGCGCGGCTGCCGTACGAACGTACATATGTGTAGGCCTACTTGTCAAGCATCAGGCCTAAGCCTCTGCCTTAGACTATAGTTAGGTCGTAAGCCTGTAGTTAGGCCTGGGCCTAATGTTTTCCTTTTATTACTGCATCCAGTTTGATTTGTGGCCTTTTCGTGATGGTATAAGTCGTGGGTGTGGGTGGGGCTTCGGAGATGAACTGCGCTGTCGCTTCGGGTGCCACCGTGCCGTCACGACGGCAGTTCGGTTCCTGTTCGGTTTCATGCAGCCGTCCCCCTGCGTCATAAATCTACTGAGCAGTTTGAGGCCTAGTCAGTCCTCTCGCTTGTTGATCCATATGTTAAGCCTTACATATTCGATATTTTAGAGCCCAGCTTAGGCCTATGTGGGTCTACGAGGAGGAGGGGGTCCCACCATTGATCCACCCCTTTGAATGGCGCCTTTACTGGAGAGCTAAAGCTCGGTCTAAGGCTGATTGTGACTCTGCAGTTTTTTTATCGCGTCACACGACGAAACAGGCTGTAGGCCTATAACAAAAAGTCCCGTCGCCTCGCGCGATGCAATCGCTAGTCGTAGGATGCCACACTACGACGCCCTGTTCGATACTGTGATTCATTCAAAAAAAAACACAACATTTGATTCCATCCGACGGCCAGAAAATCGTTTGCGATCGACGCGTCCATGTCGCATGGCTCCAAAATTGGCCTAGGTTGAGGGCAAAAAATCGCGCAGTGCGATTTATAGGCCTACTCGAGTAGATATTTTGGATGAGGGATGAAAAAAAATGGGCGAATGTTTTTCCCACCCCTCTAATTTTTCACCTATTAATCCCTTTCCGCCCCTTTTGCCGAAATTTCCACGTCGTTGACGACACTATAGACCTATTCCCAGAACTGCTCGCATAAAAATCCACTTTTCCCCCCAACTTTTCTTCTCATCGTAAAGAGTTTTTTATCGTCAGCTCAAGTCTTGGACCTAGGCTATTTTCATCCGCTTGCTGGAGGATCTCGCCTCGCCTTATCTGTGCGGACCTAGGCCTAACGTTGGCCGGCAAAACTTCAGTGTGTAGGCCTACAGGCCTATCGTCATGTTTTATGCGGGCGGCTAAAATATGACGGAAAAAAGGTAGTAGGCCTACTTGATGGGATTTCGTTTTTCTATCGGCTCATTGAGTGGGGTGTCCTTTCCATCTTCTCCTATGTGTAATTGAATGAAAAAACGTTGGTTTTCATGAAATTAATAGCAGGGTGCAGATACAAAAGTCACAGCGGTGATTGAAGGCCAAGTGTGCTAGCCAAACGGGGGGAAATATTAAAGGTGGGTCTCGAAATTTAATTTCCACCCAAAAGAGCCGTTTGGACTCATAAAATAAAATATAATAAATTTTCCCAAGTTAAAGGGGCGTTTTCGCGCGATAAAGTGATATTTCGCTTCATTTCCATATAATTAGACGACTAGGCGTATAGTTTCCATTTAATTTACAACGTTAGAGATCGTTTCGCCTTAATTTTCCGCCAAATTAAGGCGGTGTTCAGGTTTAATTTCCCAACTTAAAGCTTGACCACATCTCCCAACTCGAAAGGCTCGTTTCCCTTTAATATTCCGACTCATTTCGCTAAAACTTGCTTGTTTCATCTTCAATTTTCCAATTTAAAAAAAGTCATTTCACTACAATTACCCAATCTAAAGCGCTCGTTTATTCTTAATTTCCCCAAATTAAGAGATTTCGCTTTTAGACACACAGCTTTTAATCATCATTCAGTGACGTCACATGCCCACGTTATTCCGTTGTATTTCATGCGACGATGTTGCCACCTAGTGCCAAATTTCTGCAAATCCTGCTTAGTTTAGTTGGCTGAGCGCAGGCTTTAAGCTTTCACAATTTACATTCAGCCTCGTAACTAGGTTTCGTACATATATTTAGTTGGGCGCCATTTTTTTTTCTTTACGTAGGCTAGGATTATCCATTCGTCACCCGCCATATTGTATTTTTCTTCCATTGTTTTTTTTTAGTTTAGTTTGGCTCAAGGCACCAAGGGACCCCAGCTTTGCTGATTTCCCAATTGGCCTGAATGCAAACGCCAACATGGTTTCCGGACTTGATGAATCTTGCTATGGCTTCAGCTTCAGCTTGTGCAATTCACGCCCAGCCTACAAAGAAAGTTTTTTTTTCTACTAAAGGCGGGGTGTCAAGGCAAAATCAGAAATCTGACCATTTACCACACTAGGGGTTGTAAGATTTCCGGAAATATTTTGGAAAAATTGAAGAAAATGGTTAAAATCAAATTTATTTTTAACCTCAGTAATATGTTCATCTTTTAGAATTCTTTCCCCGGAATATTTATGGACTCACATTGTGAGCACTCGGCTGATTTTTCGTTTTAACTGAAGGTCAGTTGACGGTCCTTGGTTGCTGGCATGGCTGTCGCGAGACCAGTAGCCTTACCGGTTAGGCAATTGTAGTTGTTTTAATCAATTGTGACGTGCAATAGGAGGAGGATGTCGTCGAGGTTGTCCACTTCCGCTAGGATAAAATATACACTTATACAGGTTTATTTATTCGTCGTCTAGATTCGTAGGCCTAGGATGCATGCGCTTTGGAAAAAATATACAAAAAAACCCATAGGCCTAATGTATGTCCTAGTAGCTTTTTTAGGCCGGCCTGGATCCAAATTTTTCCTATCGATTTGTTTGATTCACTTGGCGACGTCAGCCACAGAGAAAATGCGTGAATGGAAATGCATCTGGCGGGGCTATCTTTCTTTGGTGCCCTTTGGACCTCGATCGAGACCTCCTCGGAGCTTTGTCAACTATCGCGCAATAAACGTGTCACGTGATGACGGTGGTGCTGTGCTAGTTTTATTCTTTTTTGCACTCTCTTACGCAGAAGCAAGTCAAATCTTGATTCAGTGAAAGCTCAAGCTGTAAAAAGACAAAAACAAGTTGGTTATAAGGCGCCATCTTGATTCTGCCTCCATTATGTTTTTCAGAAATAGGCCTACATGCTTGCCCTCACCAGTGTCACCACCAACACCACCACGATGTTCGTGCATTTATGGCGCGTTCACATACAAAAGCTTAAACTAGAACCTGAAAGCAAAAACATGCATACAACAGGCTTAATCCACTTTTCATCTTTGCCGGGCATTGAAATAGGCCTACCTTACATTTTTATCAATAATTTTAATGTTTATTTCTTGGTGTTTTGGTTGAATTTGGTTGGGAGAAATGACGAGTTCATGGCCTCGTAGGCCTGCAATTGTAAACTCGTGTAATTGAGTAGGCCTATGGGTTGTCACTACTGAATTATACATGTAGGATAGTAGGCCTACAGGACTCTTGTTTGTTTGTTGGAGCATTTGTCTTGGACTGACGTTTCACCGGTCATTTATCATTCGTGGGTTTAAGGAACCGGCGACAGGACTCGTAGTCTCCCGAGTCATTTCTATTCGTTGTCTCATCAGATCTCCTCGGTCGGCCGTCGAACGATGGGTTGGATTGGCCTTGAAAGCCCAACTAGTCCTATTGCTTTCCCGCAGATTCTCTCTTTACTTAGGCCTACCCAGGCTAGAGATGGGTTGGCAACAATTGGACTTTGTCCGCATGATTGCTCCCTTCAATCGCATTACGCCTAATTCTTGTGGGAGCGACCAGCAGCAGGGCGAAAACGCGCAACCCTCATTAAGCCTTTCTGGCCAGCTTGCCAGCCAAAGATGAAACGATTAATTTTCTAAACTGGACTGAGTCCGACTGACAACAGTTGATTTGATCTTAATCGATGATGATTGCCTTCTCGTCTTGGACTTGCCTGTAATCCTGCATGCCTATTGCATATAATAATGATAATATGCATAAATATGCCGGAATATTTACTGGCATATTTATCCGGCCTCTAGTTGTTGTTTAGGCGTTGACTTACTCACTGCTTAAAATGTTTTTCAGACAAAAAACAGGCCTATTGGGCATAGGCGCGAGAGAGAGTAGCACGTGATATTCACGTGCAATTCAAGTCTCCCGGTTGTTTGGTACTGACGCAAATCTCAAGACCCGTCTCGAGTCAAGACAACTTTAGCATTGACTTCCATGCTGGGGAGAAACCATGAAGGGAGATTCTGGTCACAATTCGTGAGTGCGTAATGCGCTCGAGAGATTCATGCAGAATTACTGCAGATGATAACTAATTTTGATGGTAATCGCCCTTCATGACCGGAAGTTGCTACTAAAGCTGTCCTGACTCGAGACAGGTTCTGAGTTTGGAATTAGTCATTCCGGCCTTAAAGCGGTCAAAACACACTCAAAATGTGTTCCAGTGCTAGCGGTGATTGCCTACCTTGTAAGCAATTTTGTAACCCGTTTCCATGGCAACACCGTTCGTAGGTAGGCAATCAGTGCTAGCATCGAATAAAAAACATAAATGCACAGCCAGCTCGTCAGATGAGCTAAAACTAGAACCTGAATGTTTGTGCATATCTTAGCTTGCATTTGAAATGTACTACTAGGTCTTATTTCAGTTTTCATTGAAATCTGAAATAGGCCTACCTTAGATTTGTTTGTACCTTTAGGGGTATTAGGCCTAGTGTGTATGCATAATTTAAAACCAGCCTTGCCTAGATACGACTTGGCGCATCTTATCTCAACAAATCCGTATTAGGTATATAGCTTTTACTGTGGTTGCATCACCATAAGACCTACGCAACTCAACAATGGACTTTGTTAGTTTAGGCATCGGACTCGTCGGTCAGTCAGGCCTGTTTCCATGCACTCTGATTGGATGAGTAGGCCTAAGGTTCAAGGATGATTTCCGTTTAACCCGAAAACCTCTAGGCTTATTTGTAGCCAAGTGGACAGAATAAATAATAACGATAAACAACCCCAAAAAGTAACCATAAAAACGAACCAGCTATGCCTAATTTCTTGTCAAAATTGAGCCAATCACGATTGGAGGACGGTCTGCCGGACAGCGCCGGAAATTCTTGCCCCATTGTTGACATCCAGACATGGATCACAATGGATGTCCGTTGTCACAGCTCAACTCCAAAGCCGAATTTAAGTTCAGGCCATGTCGGTGCTTTTGTCCGCCATTTTGGCCGGGCAAAACGGAACGGTGGGCCTGATGGTGTCTCGAACCTATATTGTTTGCGTGAAAAACCTGCAGCGAAATTGACTCTTCGGCACGCTGATCTCGTCCATCTAATGCCCGTCATCAAGCGATCAAAAGCGGTTCGTTCTCGCGCATGAAGGCGCCCGGAACGGATCCCGGTGAATGGGCGCGCAGGCCCACTTTTACGAGTCGTCGAGTGCAAAAGTGATGCCGCGACCGATTGGACTCGGGTCGCCAGGGACTCGGCGCTCTTCTGTTTTTTACTAGGGGATCTCATCAGGCCGCGGTCGTCGTCATCCAGGCATTAGCGTGTTACTTCCGCTCCAGCTGAACGTCGTCGTCCTTTCATCACTTCCTGTCAGTGACTGGCCGCATTAGACGCTCCACCCAACCAATGGGACTAAATTAGATCTCCGTCGGAACAGGAGCGCCGCCATCATCATCATGGTCGCTGTAGCGTGCGACAGGCTCAGTCTCGGTATCAAGCTAGCCATGCCCAACCTTTTCTGTTGGCGGGCCACATGCGCACAGTATACCTACAGTAGGCTGGAATCACCGATCACTTTTGGAGCTGCCTCGACTTGGAAAAATCCCAAGACAGGCTGAGAATACGTCAACATTTTTCCATTCATAGAGAATGGAGAAATGCAGACGTCTTGGGATTTTCACCAGGCGGAGACACCCTCATTAGAGTCATTAGGCATACTCTGCAAGCAAGAGCATGAAGGTCGTTGCAGACAAAGACGCCATTTTGATAGTGTCAAAGAGCGCTCTTGTTTGAATTTATATTGCGTTCAACTACGCCGCAGGGACCCGAATCGATTGGCTGAGCGGTGAAACTTATTTTTAAAAACCTTCATGCACTACGTGATTTCCAGGCTTCCCGTTATCGCCGCCAGGTGCGCTCAAGTGCTCAATGTACGAAGCGTAGGCCGAATTGGGCTCGCGAGCCGTAGGTTGCGCATCTTTGGTTAAGGGCCTTCAGTGGATCACCTGATGGTTGTTATGCGAGAGCACTATGGCCTGACAGACGGACTGCATGGCAGAGCCTCGGCCATGGATGAACGACGCATTGAATGGTCGAAGACTCTGAAGCTCTCTCAACTTCTCGATATGATTGCAATCACTTTTGATTTTGATCAACATCAGTTCTCTCTATTGCATTCGCTCTTCCAATCGATTTCTTCTTTTTTGTCCGTTGCAGTTGACGGCGTGTTTCTTCCCGCCAAATCCCTCCAACGTTTTTTGCCATTATGGATGAAGGCTTTATGCGGGCAGCTGGTCACAGCCCCCTCCCAAACACACTCATGCCGTCGAATTGCACGGGTTGTGCATGGGCGCGTCACGTGCGCGATCGAGTTCCATCTTTCAAATCAAGCCCATTTGAATGAAACGTTCCTTTTTTAATATGCACGTGCGCTAACTGACTCCTGTCCCACCCAGAGACCATAGAGTATTATGCTCTGGTCCCATCTTTAGAATGTTCTTGTTTTTTAAAATTTGAATCAGTCAGATGAAAATCGAATTCGTCTAGACTCTGCAATATGCTACAAATAATAATATTGACGTTCATTTTGCACAATTTGGACTCTTATGTTCACGACATTGTCATTTCTGATGCAATCTGACTGAATTTCGTCCAAAGTTTTTATCGTTTTTTAGTTGCTTTTTGATTCCTTTCGAGCAGTTTCCCCCAATGGAAGCATGTTCCCTCGATCCAAATCGAATGCGATTAGCTGCATAGTGTGAACTCTGCTGTTATCTATACAGTATAGGCCTACACCATAGACTATGTAAATGTACCTAACAGACCGCAGAAAATCGATACTTGTGGCCATCATTATTTAAAAATGAGCAAAAGCAGCTTCGCCACTAGAGGGCGCGTTCATCAATTGATCTTCTTTCTTTCTTTAGGGCTTTCTTAGACCTTTTGCTTAACGAAACTCATCTTCAACTAAAGTATGAAAGTATGCTTTTTATCATTGGCTTCGTTAGTTGAAGTGCACACTGCGTTCAAGAAGCGAACTCTCTCGTCAGCCATTCTTTTCAGCTGTGTTCAAACTAACGATGCGACCAATTCGATCACGTGACCAAGGTCACGTGACGAGAACGACCTCTCACGACTAGTTTGCTCAAAGCATCCTGAATTTCAAATTGGCTCTGCTCATTTGAAAGCACGGCCCGCGTTCTATATATGGGCTTTTATTTCTTCTCTTTTCGAAAGAATGACGTCATTAGGCTCTTATTGCAGCATCGAGTGACGTCCTTTTCCTAGGCCTAGAGTTGTCAAATTTCCGGAAAAATAAATAGAAAATACGGAAAAAATGGACGAAAATCAGTTAATTACAGACCTTCAGTTAAATAGTCTTAGATTTTTGGCTTCCCTGGCCAACCTGGTTTTTCACTCTTTCCATGTTTCCCATTTTCCCGGAAATATTTCCGGACCCACACCCGTGCCTACTTCTATAGAGTCGGCTGAGCTCACAAATCTTTTCTTTTCTTGAGAGTCGGGCACTTATTTACATATTTTTTGGCTTCCTAGGCGGATAAACGGGTCAAACCGGAAACGGATTGTCATTCGTTGTTTTATCTATGCATTACGCACATAAAGAGACGAGCACTTCCGGCTTTTTTGTTGTCGCCTGCTCGCTTGCTTGACCGGCGTCCAATCATTTCTCTCTTTTGTGCTGCTGCGCAGATAAACTGTTGATGGCGTTCAAAGGCATAGACCAAGTGCATTATACACCACCATTGGCCTATTGCGCTGTATGTTTAGGCCTACAAACTGAAACACAAAGCCGTAAGCGCCTGATTTTACGACGGCGACATTACCCAATAAACCTTTTTGCGTTCAAAAATGCGTTTCCGTTTCTCAGAGCTGGCTGAAGAAAAATGCAGAAAATGCGACGCTTATCATTGGCTGTTAAATTATATGATGAAAGGAAATGATTTTTTGTCGCCATCTTTGATTTATTTTCGACTGTAGGCCTAGTAGACGCAAATGTTTTTAGAATCTCAGTGAGCCTTTTATATGTTGTTAAAGATGAGTTTACTCACAGAGCTGAAGCTCAATCATGACTTTGAAGCAGGAAATCTTAAGCTAAATTTGGAAATATAAATAGCTAAATAGCTGAAACTGAATCTTTATGCTGAAACTGAGTATTTAGGCTAATGCTTGATATTTAAGTTGAAGCTCAGTCAAGTTACTTGTAGGCATTTTATGCTGAAGCTGAAACAATGAGCTGAAGCTGAATCTATAAGTTGTATCCATAAGCTGAAGCTGAATCTATAAGCTGAAGCTGAATCTTTAAACTGAAGTTGCTTGTTTAAACAGAAGCTCAATCTAAGCTGAAGCTGGATCGTTAACCTGAAGCTCGTGCTAAAGCTGACTATTTATGCTGAAGCTGGACCTTTAACCGGAAGCTGAATTGTGATAATGATGTCCAAGCTTGATTTGAACTTCTAGTGTCTTAATCAAAACCAAAATCTCAATTGTAAAGCTGAAGCTGAATCTTTGAAGCTTAAGCTGACTTTTCAAGTTTTTATGCAGAAGCTGAATCTTTTGCCTGAAGCAGACGCAGAAGCAGAAGGGCCACATTCACCAACAAAATTCGCCTGATAAATCGGATGGTATAACAAACCGGAAGTTGATTGTTTCGAGCCCAACCACCAACCAGTTATCTCGCTTCGCAGTCGTTTCCATTCGCCGAGTGCGTTGCCATGGAGATTAGAGCTCTCAGCTATTCATGCATTCCATTTTGGCGAAGCTTTTAAGACTTTTCTTTTTCCGCGGAAAAATTGGGTTTTTATATAGGCCTATTTTTTCTGAATAGGTTGTGGGGCAAACCATAAAACCGCAAACGGAAGGAAAAAAACCAAAAAACTTCGATTCGCATCTCAGGTGATGTTATTTATTAGGCTATTTATTTTTTATGTTTTATGTCACACGAGGGCAGGAGAAATTGCCGGATACGTGAGCTCCCACATATTCTACTGGAGAAGTAACAAAAAAATCCAAATGTTTACGCCTTAAATTGACATCTTTTTGAGGTCTACATTGTAGGTCCTCTTGAAATTTGCGTCACACAAATTCCATCTCCCTCCCCCTAGACCCTTGGCCTAGATTCTAAGATTTCTCTAAAAATAGTTTTCGGTTCTACGAGCGTAGTATTAAAAAACCAAATCCAAGCGCAATTTTATTTCTTCAGCCGTATAAATTCCTTGAGTTCCCATGGTACGAACCGTAGGCGCATACTCGCTCGCAACTTTCCCAAATTAAATTTGGGAAAAACAATCTTAAGAAAATTAGTTAAAGGGGAAGCGACGCCAATTTTCAAGACAAAAAATCGCGGTTCCGCCGGTTCGTGATTATTTTGTCACCTTATTCGATGATATTCCACGATAATATTTTTATCTTATGTCGTTCTTTTCATTTTTTAGACTGAGACAAACGCGCTCTCAACTTCTCTCATGGGAGGCGCCATTTTGAGTATTGGGTAAATGAAGCTCCGGTTTTATTCCAAGTAAGATCTACGATCGAAAGCGCATGGCGTGTGTCATTCGTGGCACGTGGGACGCTGTGACGTGGGGCATCTCAATGAAGCACATTTACCGGAAGTGATATTAACCCTATATTATTTCAATTAAATGCTAAAAAAATAGGTATTTTTATTGCAAAAAAATCTAAAACTACAAAAAATATTTTTATTTAAAAATTAAGTGATTTGAAAAAGTTAAAACTTCTTGTCGCTTCCCCCTTTAAGTATCGCCAACCTGTATATTGAAATAAAGATAATTATTAAAATTTTTCAACATATCCGAGATATTCGCATTTTACCAATTTATATTTTTTTTCCGGGTTTTTTTTTCGGAAATATTTTTCCGCCACAATGCGCTTCTCTTTCAGTCAATTAATTATTTCGGTGAAGGTTTTTTTTGTTACGCTCTCGACGTCGGGTTGTCCGTCAAATTAGATAATTAAGTTAGTCTTCGAGCTTGAGGAGGCCCTCGCAGAGTTAGAGCGGAAGATCAATTTGCCAACTCACTAATCTCGCGTGGCACTTCACCTTCGTAGTTTCCATTGGAAACGCGTTAAACAAGCGCACAATGGAAATGAATTAAATGGACAAATGGAGGAATATAAGAAAAATAACAACAACAAAAAATGGTTGTGCGGTAATTCGCGTTGTGGACCTTAATTGTATGGAACTGGGCGTTTTACTTGAGTCAAGATGCGCTTCGTATATAATTGGAGTTTGTTTCTCAAATGGATCGATTTTACAAACATGCCTGCCAATGTCTGTGTATTCTCGAAGGCCAACGAAGCATGAGTGTTTGCGTGGTTGGCACGTTTATTCGTTTGTCAATCAGGAATCACGCGTACCCTATTGTACCGGTACGTGTGCCATTTGATCATCATTCGTGTCACGACCACTCAGTTCGCGCACCATGCGCAGTTTTCAGGCCTCTGACTGTTCTTGGCCTACAGCTACAGCATCTAACAAGGTTTATACCCACGTGATTGGTTCGTTGAGGTTCATTCGTTTAGCCTGGACCTAATCTATAATTCAATTTAGAGCGAATGCAGCGTCGCCGGAAACTTAAGTGATTCCAAGCAAACATTGGTCCCTAGTTTTTTTATCCTATTATCTTTTAATCTTGTTTCCGGAGCTGTTTCTCGGGCGAAAAGAAAGTTTTTGTTTCGAAAATCGGGGTCTTTTCGTCTTTAAAGGAAAACTTGAACGACTCGAAACTCTGTCCGATGCAATCCTATGGAGTAAGAACAGTTTCAAGTCGCGTTCGAGTTTTCCTTAAATGTTATACAGTAACTCTTGGGCATGTCATCAGCGTTAGTGGCACAATTTTTGTTCTCAAATCCATTTGCCACAGCTTTAGGCTGGTATCACCCTATCTTTCACTAAAACATTTGTGACTTGAGTAGAGCTTAGTTTGGCTCATCTCAAGTCACGATTTATTCCCCATTGTGCAGCATGATGTAGTAGACTTGAAGGTGGCTAACTTATAGGTCACCTTATAGGCGTTAGGGAACAAAAATCCCAGTCTTGGGACTAGAATTTAGTTTAGTTCGTTTCAAGTAGTGCTCAACTGTTCGTTATAATAACCCTTAGGGATACCAACCTTAGTTCTCAAACCCTTTTGCCATAGCTTTAATGGCGCCTCATATATAAGCATGAGTGCACGACAGTTTTTTGTTGCTGCTTTTGTTTCCGCTTTGAGACCTTAACTTCATTTATCACCGCTTGGCGCATGCAAATTCGTATCCAGCGCTAGATCCAAGTTGGCAATTTAAAGATAAAACGTTTATTCAAATGTGAACGGAAGATGGAGTACATTGTAGAGGGGGGCGGGGGAGGTTAGTAGGCTACTTCAGTAGTTGAACGAACATCATTTATCGTGCTAAATTTCAATGCCCGCGTGATGCTTCTTTTATGCACTTCCTGTCGCCTTGCTTGCATTCCCGAATGATTTGCGAGCGCAACAAACAATGGAAAAGAAAGTCCTTTCTAGAACCAGCGAATAAAGAACGGCGCGAAAATTTTGCAAATCTTATTTCGCATCTTCTTCATGGAAAAAAAATATAAAAAAAAACTGTCCGTTTTTTCCATTAGAGTCAACGGCATTCTATTGCATTACATTCACAATTGCACATTGTACATTGTGCATGCACCGTACTGCAGCAAGACCTTATAATGCCATAAAGTTGAAGCGTACGCTCGTACGTAGAGGTCAGATTCTTATGAACTCGCATGTTCTGATTGCTAGATTATACTTTCTTACCGTAGTTAGAAATTAGTTATAAAATCCTTGTATTCAAACCACCGATCGATACCAAGAAATCCTGTTTAGCATATTTTGCATATTTTTTGTGGAAAATTTTAGGTTTCACCTGCATATGTGAGCCTACCGGTATGCCTACTAAAAAAAAGACAATTTTCTTACAATTATTTCCTGCAAATTGCAAAATCTGTGTAGGCCTACATTTCGTGGCAATTCATAGGTCCAAAATTGACCAACAAACATCGAAGTAAATGTAAGGCATCTAGATATCTTTTGCCATCGATGTAAGCATTTCGCTACGTAGTATATATTTCTTGATGAATATGGGCATATTTACTATATTCAATTTAATATACTTATCCGACCTCCTCTACGGATATTTCCCTGAAGACTAGTTGCCAGGCACGAACGCTACATGACAGTAACTCTGCAAATTGCAAATACTACTGCCTGATTGATTATAATTTTAAAATTTTAATTTTAAGAAAAGTGCGCATCGTAATTTATTTTTGCATTTTCAGATTTATTTTCAGAAAAAAAATATTTCAATTGTGGGGCCAGCGTGGTTGAGTGACGAACTCTAAATCCATTCCTCGTCAGTGGCTGCGGGTTCGAATCCCGCGTATACCACATGGATGTTTGTC
>JAQIYI010000540.1:0-17808 GCA_034700265.1 Polyzonium germanicum | reverse complement strand
ACCATATGTGTGACGTCATTAGCGTTGTTCACCATGCTAGGGGTACATGTATGCCGAGTTTGCATTTATTTCACTTTTAGTTGGCCGCCGAACATGATGACCTATAATGTAAGCTTCTAAATGCGAACTAGGCATGAATGCTGCTTTGCTTCCTGCTTCAGTAAGCCATGCTGGCCCAATTTGCGCGCAAAAGTTTTAGGGCGGAATCGCTAGGCTTATAGTAATGCAAATCTGAGACGTACCTGTCTCGAGTCAAGATACCTTTAGCAACTTCCGGATATGAAGGAAGAAAATAGTCAAAATTCATGAGTGTAATACAAATATACGAATAATACGACCAAGAAATGAGCGCAGAACTGCAGATAGCCCGACCCACTAAGCAATACGCTCTCATGTCCTGCTGCAAGTGGCGTTCTGCGAGTTGCAGTATTCCCCCGGCGGACTTAACGTGATGAGCACCGCCATATACGAGATGAAAGTTGTCATCCCCTAAAAAGAATTGTTTAATTCAGTACATGTGGGAAATTAGCAGCAGCCGTGCAACAGCTGGTGTCCATTTGAAAGACATCTCTGCGTTGCATCACTGATCTCCGACAGCTGTCTCGCGTCAAGACAGCTTTATCAACTTGCGGTTATGAAGGGAGAGGTAGATGACGACTAATTTGGATGGTGATCGGCTTTCATAACCGCTCATACATGCGTGTTCAATCAATAAACTTGAACGTAAGGGGTCCACAACTCACCCAAAGGAACAAGTTCGGCGTGACCACGAAGAAGCCCCTGGCCGATAGACCGATGACTCGCTTGGACGAGACGCGTTCCAGGAAGACGGCCAACTAGGCGTCGGAAACAACAATGAGGAAGGGAAATGGCTGAAAGGTGGAAATTCCGCTGGCTATTGAGACATGCAAGTGTAAACTACGAGAACCTGGGCGCCGTGGCGAGCGCTCATGTCCTTCATCCGGATGGCGCTCAGGTGCTTCCAGCACTTCATGGCCTGCGCAATCAAATCAATTAGTCATGCTCACACTGACACTTATTGCTCCATGGCAGGCCTCTATTTCCCTTTGTTTTACCATTTTTATCAGTAAAGGTTGGCTTTTGCTTTTGGCTACTTACACGATCGTTCACCTGGATGCCTGCGAAGCAGAGAAGAATGACCACGATGGCGCCGCAGACTGCCCAGCCTAGCTGAATCGTGACCGCCAGTGCGCTTTCGTGGCAGGAGAACATGGCAATGTAGACGACGAGGCAGGCCGTGGCCATGTTGGCGAGCACGAACGTCACGCCGTAAATGTCGAGCGCCTGGTTGGTCATCTCCAGCATCTGCGTGATCCGACGGTGTTGAGCGAGCCAGGGACACACGTTCAAGTCGGATCGGAAGTCGGGGTCTTCCTGGCCTCGATGGACGTCCAGCTCGACGCTCGCTTCGATCTCGGCGTTGACGGCTTCGTAGGCGTCGCGCATGATGACGCAGAGAGTGCAGACGAGGCCGGCCATCAGACTGAAAGCAGGACCGTACACAACGACCCCTAGCAGCATCAGGTAATAATAGATCGGGGTCCTAGCCACGACCAACTTGATGCCGGCTCCGAAGCAGCTTCTCTCGTTCTGCTTCGTCCACAAGTAGTGGAACAACAGCGGCAGAACTGGAATTGTGCGCAAAGCAACGACAATCATTCAATTATTTACATTTGGCCGTATGAATAAAAATCAGTATTTCCTAAGAAGCAAAAGCATATTCTGGCGGTTATTCATACGGCCCATTATCTGAGCTACCGTACTCCTAGTCTGCTTGAAAAATTTGAATCTAATTGTTCAAACTGATTCTTAGTGGCCCTTTGAAATGCCAACAACAAACTCACGTGAGGTGCCGCAAGAAGTCATCATGACGCAGACAATCAGGACGATCCTTGAGGTGCGGACCACGACCTTGTCCAGTCGCTTCTTCTGCCGCTCGTCGTCGTTAAACAGCTGCGAGTAGGCCCGGAAGAGGCGCAGCATTGCGCCTGACTCGCAGCGGACGTACATGAGGACGAAACTGACCCAGCACTGCAATATGAAGGCGAACATGAACAACTCCAGCAACAGGCTGGAGATCTTTAGTTGTTTCATCAAGCCTGCGAGCTCGGTCAGAAACACACACACGCCGATGGAGCTTATTCCGATGGTCGCCAGGGGAGCGACGTCCCAAAGGAAGCGAGCGACCTGCAAGCAACGCAACAGGATCTTCTTCGGCCCGCTGTCGTTGGCCCTGACTTTTCGGAGGCGATGGGTCGAGTGCTCCTTGCACTCTCTCACGTGAATCAACGCTGACATTTCCATGTAAACCATCAGCGGCCTCATCAGTCCGTACAGCTCTGTCTGACGAATGGACACGACTTGTTGTTCTTCCCATTCTGCTCTTGACATCACCCACGATGGTCCTGCTGCAGCTGCTGCCTCCATCTCATGGTCTTGTCAGCCGCTAGCTTCTATGAACTGTCACGTGTAGCTCGCGTTCTTCTTGATCTACGTGCTCAATTCTTGGGAGATTTCGTCAAATAACTTGGAGATGGAGCGCAGTTGATCGATTCTAGCCATTACTCGATTGCCAATACCAAATTTAGCATCTGCGATTGGTAAAACCTCTTGGAAACAACACCAAAGGTTGCGTTCTACAGCCTCCACACTTTTACTGCCTGCTGTCCATGGTGTGCTTTCTTCTTGGCTCCACAAATGGTCTTTGGGCGCTGCAAGCCCATGGCTGGCATGAACCAGAAAACTCATGTGACACAAAACAAATACATTATTGATGTGCTCAGCGATCGTTTGCGCTCTTCCATCACTTTGACCCAACTCAGCTTGCGAGGTTCCCATATATTTTATTGATAGTTAGCGCAATTATAACTATCAACGTGCGCCCAGTGTTCGAACTAGTTCGCTAAACTGCTCAATGCCGAATCAATATTCGTTTATTTAATTGCATTATTACAATTCGTGTTGCACCAACAAAATACACTGCTAATCACTATTCACTTGTGACCGGATTTATATGCGGATTGACCCTGGAACAACATTTATTTATATTTTATGTTATTTTAAGAGTAACATCTAAATGGAGAGAAATATGCCGTAAACTTAGGTTTAATGAATTCTGTGCCGTCCTATTTCCGTGTACGCCATTTTGCCCAAATTCTTTTGATACCCGAGAATACGCATTGCTCACCTTGGTGGTCACCCATCTGCCTACGTGCATTCCAAGTGGCGCGCGTGGGCCGCTCAGCTGACGCTTTCTAAACAAAGACGTCCATTGTAATGCAACTGGTTTCTCCCTACAGGGTGCTCGGGCAGCTTGAATCAGTAATTCTTGAGAAAGCTATCTAATTGGTCGCACTCGCAACTCTTCTCAGGCACTCTAAAAGTCGTAGCATTACTATAGTTAGATTCAGGTCGACCCCTTGGCGACCTGGCGTCCTTGTCGCGCGCCCACCTAAAGCAAAATCTGCATTCACACCGTGCGTTAATGCGTGTTGCCAAGCCGACTATAGTAATTTATTAGCCGTGCACTGAGATAAATAACAAATGCACTTTCCGCTGCAGGTGCTAGATGTCATCTTCTAAAGACTATTTTCAATTGAGATAACTATGGGAACGAGTGGTTAACGTTAAACACGTTTAAAATGGTCATCTAGTTTGTTTGCGATCAGAAGCGCCCCGTGGGCAAAATGAGATGACAAGTGCTTGCTAAATAGAGATTAAGGCTGCAATCAGTAATCACTTAAGAGATGTCTCGACTTGAAGTAAAATGCCACGAAAGCTGCTCTGATGACGTCATTTCTCAATTCTTTCTGAATGGAATAATTTCCAAGTCTTTGCCTGTGTTGGGATTTGTTCAAGTCGAGACAACTCTAAAAGTCATCAGTGATTCCAGCCTAATCGTCCGAATCCTCGAATCGCAGTTCGACGTCGGTTCGCTCTTTGTCCAAAATCCAAAAACTCACGTGGCATCAAAGTCCTGCCGTACTTCCATTTGTGCACTGTGTGATTTTAGCGTGCTCGTCATTTGTGACGTCATTGAGGCTGGAATCACCAGTGCGAATCTCATACCTGTCAAGGCATCTTTACCAACTCATGAAGGGAGATTACAGTCAAAATTAGTTGTCTGCAGTCTGTAATCTCCCTTCATAAGCGGAAGTTGCTGAAGCTGTCTTAACTGGAGACAGGTCTTTATATTTGCACTAGTGATTCGGGCCTTACAAGATAGCAGCCTAGCCAGGAAGTCATTGCGATTACAATTGGCATCACTGAATTTGAATGCTGATTGTGGGGAGCCTTTGGCTAGTTGTCGTCGGCGAGTAGGCTGCATGTGGTGTTGACCATGTCGCAGAAATCCCGCGGCGGACTCAGGTTCACCATGGAGTAACTTAATAAGGCCGACATCACCGCAAATTAACCATCAAATTAATCGTTAAATTAACCATCTGAATCTCCCATTTGGCGCAAATTCAGTGTAAAGGATTCGGATTCAACGGGTCGCAATGGACATTCAACACAAAGGCCGCAATTGCTATTGACTTTTAGAGCTGTAGTCTCGACTTGAACAAATCCCAAGACAGGCTCTCATGACGTCTGCATTTCTCCACTCTATGAATGGAAAAATGTCGACGTATTTTCATCCTGTCTTGGGTTTTTTTACAAGTCGAGACAGCTCTAAGTGATTCCAGCCAAAGACCGGAGGAATGTGCACAAATCGAACCCCCGAAATCCAAGTGGACATGGATCCAAACAGCCTTGCACATAGACTATGGCAAGTAGTGGCGAATGGCACTCATCGAGAGGAAAAACTGACGTGACTAATGTCGAAGCCGCGTGATCTGCTGGTGCTGCGCCAACCACGTCGAGACGCTCAAGTCCGACCGGAGCTAAGGTTCGCGCCGGCATCGCCCGTCCTCCAGCCCGGCCTGCGCTTTGACCCGATCGTTGAAGGCCTCGTAGGACTCTCGCAGGACCACGCACAGGGTGTAGACTAGCCCGGCCACCAGAACCATCGGAGTGGCCACGAAGTAGATGCCGAAAAATGCGCCGTTGTAGAGGAAATGACATATGACGCAAGCAACCAGGACGATCCACGAAGTGCGGACGACGGTTGCGTCCAGGCGCCACCGAGTCTTTGCAGGCTCGTCGTCCTTGGCCAGTAGCGAATAGGCCCGGAAGAGGCGCAGCATCGCGCCGGACTCGCAGTTGGCGTGCATGATGCCCAGGCTGATCGAGGTCTGCAAAAGGAAGCCGATGCCGCACAGCTCGGCAGACCAACACTGCTTGTACGACGGTTGCGCCCGAAGCTCCGGCGATGGTCGCCAAGGGCCGCACGTCCCAGAGGAAGCGAGCGACGTGCAAGCAGCGCAGGACTGCCTTCTTGCGGCCGCTGTCGCCGACCATGACTCTGGCGAGTCGATGCTCCATGGACTCGCGCACGTTCAGCACGCAGCGCACTTCCATGTAGACCATGAGAGGTCTCATCAGTCCGTACAGCTCGGTCTGCCCAATGGACATCACCGCCTCCTCGGACTCTTCTTCTGGCCGGACTTGGACATGACTCCATCTGTTCCATGACAAATTCCAATTTCTGTTCTATGTTCTTGCTAGAAAGGCCACTTCTGCGTTGAACAGTCCAAATGCTGCAAAACAGTTGGCCGTTGCGCCTGGTGTTTTCTCCTTGGACACGTACTAAAATTGTATGCGGACGCGGGATCGGTAATTGCTTTCAATGGTAAATGCAAGGTGGAAGATTTATTTGGAAAACAACATCAAAGACTAATTGTTGGCGTTGCGCTATTTAGGTTGCCCACGCACTCAACCAATGATGCTCAAATGCCCATTGATGGCCACAACGACTGCGGTAGAAAAAGCGAAATTGTAGAATAAAACAATGCTTGGAATGAAATCCTGAAGGAAAACGGGATGCTGTTTCATCTTCATTGTTCTCCCCTGTTCAGAACAAGACCAGCAAATCTCAATTATTTATTTTATTTTATTTTTATTCTTGGAAAACGGGAACCAAGAGACTAACATGACCAATTAGCTTACGAGTTAGGGGCACTTTAACATACGGGTGTAATTCTATGCGCCAAAGGTGTAGGATGGCTTTAACTGGTGTCGTGTCCTGTGTGAACCGAATGTCCGCGTAGGCCGTGGGGGCACACCTCCTCGGTGGCACTCATGTGGTCATTCGACACTACTCGTTCACGAAATGCCACATTTGTCACGCTGGAAGGACACTGTTTGCATAATCATACGACAAAGGTCGTTGAGTTCAGGTAACGAGAGAAGGCCACCAGCTTGGCTATGGTTGCACCTTTAATACGACTATCGTGGGCCTCGTTCTTTCTCAAGTCTGACTCAATGGTTGATGCTTGAATCACTTCTGGAGCTGCCTCGGCTTGAAGAGCTCCCAAGACGGGCTGAGAATGCGTCGTCATTTTTACATTTACAGAGAATGATAAGTCATCGGCGCCTGTCTCGGGTATTTTTCAAGTCGAGACAGCTTTAATGGCCATTAGTGATTCGAGCCGAACACGTAAGCGCCGATCGCGACGACGAATTCGCGTGAAATTCGCAGGATGGGAAACGGGCTTATTGGAAATAAAATCGCCATCTTTATTTTTTATTCTTAGTATTTGTTGAAGACAATTTTTCTTCTTTTCTATCACACTTGCATTACAATGCTTTTCGTTTTCATCGGCTCTTCCGCATTGGGGGAGGGGGGCTCCCAATGCCACCGCCGATGAACAGACGAACCCATGGAGAGCCGAGATTTGCGGAGAAAAGAAATCGCTCGCGTCTGCCGAAGGGGCGTGGTCTGGCTGCCAAGCCGCGCTCAGGCTCTGGTCTTGTCCTCGTTTCTCCATTGTTAAGCGAGAGAAGTTTTGTCGCGCAACGACAGCGGCAGATGCTCCGACCACAGCATCGCAGTGACCATTTGTCGTTTGCTCCCATGAGAAGAGCAGTAATTAAGATGCAAGTGTGACACGGAATGACGGCGTCTATTAATTCGCCTGAAACCCAGCTCAGTTTGCCTTAACCGCATCCATAATTGTCGCTTTCTATAGAAAGAAATCGGCCATGCTCGCTGGTGCAGGTGCCTCGAACAGTGTCCTGGATAGGCTAGTGGTGGTGCGCAGGACATGTCGCGTCATCACGTTGGTCGTGTCGCTAATAATCTTGACTGATGTCCGTGTTGCAGATGGTCAGCAGCAGCAACAGTGCCGGCCCGACGAGTTCCGTTGCCGCAGCGGCGAGTGCATCGAGTCGTTTCGGCGATGCGACGTCATCTACGATTGCCGAGATCGCGAAGACGAGGACAACTGCGCTGGTGAGTCGACGTTGTTTACTTTCTTTGTTCGTGAGTCGCTCCGACAGTAGTCACTAGGTCTACTAGGTCATTTGTCACTAATTCAAGTGCCATTCTCATGGGCGTACACTTCTGAAACGCCCTAACCTCCAATTGTCTCGAGTATGGGTCTTACGAACTGCTGTAGATGTCGACGCAAGTCGTCTTGTACCAAATGTTGTTTTTAAGCTGTATACAATTGCATGCTTAAAAACAACATATGGTGCAATATCGAGTATACATCATATTGATTTATTTCTTTTCATTTGTTTATTTATTTTAGTTTATTTAAGTATTTATTTTTTAGTTTAGGTATTTATCTATTTTGTTTATTTTATTTTATTCATTTTGTTTACAGCTACTAAAACTAGTCTTAACTAAGTTAAATAACTAAAATATATAAATAGTATTAGGGCGTTTTACTGGCTCAAGTGTGGCCCTCGTGACGATCGTATCTGCATTAGTTTTTACCAGACGCTGCATGCCTGAGGAATTAAGGACTTACCGTACAAAGTAACTTATTAAGTAGATTTTAAGCGCTTTTCGCAGTGCTAGTTTTTCTTTACAATTGTGACCTTGCAACCCTGCACATAACAAAATTCAGGCTTTTATTTATTTTCTTAAAAGCTTCTTGTGAGAAGAAAGCAGTTTGCGTAGGAAGTGATGCCTAATGTCGCTTTATAAAGGAATCATGTGTTCGTTACATCCCAAAAGGACTGCTCCTATTATTGTGCACAAATCAGGCTGCCTCCAACATTAAGCATTAATAAGGCGGGGATTTGCATTCCCTCGGGGTAGCCATGGCAACGTGTCTTCTGCGATGATGCATCTTCTGAAGAGGCATGTCTACTTCCGCCTTTCAATTGTTTTCTAAACCTTCACTGCTCGTTGCAGCCTACCTGTGGCATTAGACCCACTTTGCAGGATTACTGTTTGAACCCCGGCTGCTTATCTCCGCGGATTAACGCGCTCCTTATCTTTATGAAAATCCATTGAAACATTCTTGCGCTCACGGCACCGAATGCGACTAAATTGGGACACGAGCGTCATTAATTTGTGAGGTCGACACAGCTTGAATGCGACTTGAGACTTGTCTTACTTTTCCATGACAACTCAAGTCGCGTTCGGGTTTGCTTTCTGAGCCAACGTTTGTCTTATGCCAGGATCGTCTATCCAGGTGTAGACAAACGTCGGCATTTAGCCAGAATGCGGATAAGTAGAGCGGAAGTGACGTCGATGAGATGTTGGCTGTAAATGTGGGGGACAGTTGGGATTCCTTGATTAATCAATTAGATCGTTGATGACTGGTGAAAGCTTATTTTGTTTCAGCGCTTGTTGCCATCAGTGCGTGTGCAGACTGCTGATAAGGCCCGACGTTAAATGGACCTGTGAGCAGACCTGCTCCATCAGGTCCTCGATAAGAAAGCACTTTCCTTTCGGTTTCCTGATCCTTAAGTGAACGCATGTCTTAAATAGCCTACGCCTATCTGAACACTGCTTTCTCAACTAATATCTTGTTTGTCCTGACGCCTATGAGCATTTTCTCAAAAGGTTTGCGTTGCTTGGCACTAGGTGAGTAGCCTTGTAGTCGTAATGCTACTAATCGTGAGTGATCACGTGACGTCACATGAGGAGCACGCTAAAATGATTGCATTTCCACATGGACCCAATTTCAGTTCAGCTAGGCCCTATCAGAACCAGGGACAACGCAAACAGCCAAGGGATGCAGGAAGGAATCGAGCCCCTAGGCTAGAAACAAAACCTACTGCCTATGGTTGGTCCCAATTGTCCAATTGCTTCTCCAACAAACGAGCCGACTTTTCGTCGTCACCCTTTCGCAGCCATCTTTGTACATTTGTGGCATTTATGGACACTCGGTCCTAGTTGATGACGATCGACGCGCTTAGGATGGCGGATTGCTTTGAATTATTCAAAAGTGACGCGCTCAATGCAATAATGCATGTGTAGGCCTAGAAGTCGGTCGTGCTGGACTTGTTTGATGCACGATTGTATTGTGGCGGCGGGAGTTTCATGTGTGGGAGTGAGTGTGTCGTCACATGGTGACTCCGTGTCATCCATGGATGGCCTCCATAAACACCGCCCAGCCTGCTCTTCCCCCACTTTTTCTCTTTGATTTCTATTTGATGGCGGTGTCCTTGGCGAAGATTGCTGTTGGAGCATCAGATCCCACGCGCTTCGCATCAGCAAAACATGTAGCAACACTAAGTACGATGTCTAAGCTGGCAAACGCTCCGTCTAATGTGCAAAAATCGATAGGGAATCTTTTTTCTTTATTCAGGATCATCGTGTCTAGGAGCCTCCTTGGCTCATGTTCACAATGCAGCGGGATCGGTTGAGCGTCGCCAGCCAGCCAGCATCCCTTGTTAGGGCCGGCTTCTCGCTAAAGGGCACAACTAGAACCCATGGGCGTAAAATGAGCAACTGTTTTCCGTTCAATTTGGTATCATGTAAACGGAGGTTTGCTCAGGAATACTCTAGCTTGAGGCTGGTATCACACTGCGTTTAAGCAGTCCATTTTGTCCACTACCGTGCTTAGCTTGTTGGCTCACTGCGAGTTGTGGCATTGAAAAGAATAATTGAGTCATGACTTGAGCCCGTCAGTAGTGTTGCAGAAAATTGTTTGGGCCGTGCATTAACGGCTCCGGCCGGTCTGACGGTTTAGCCGGTCTCTTAGAGCCCATTTATGATTGTGTTTATGGAGTCCTCTAAATGGTCTCATCTAATGGGAAACGTCCATGAATCGGCTTGTGCATGGCTGCTCCTCCTGCTTGGATTTGACCTACATTGTTGTCCGAAGCAAAAGCTTGCTTTTTCAAAAGACATTTTACAACAAGCTCCCAACGTAGTATTTCTTCTGGGCGTTTTTCCTTCCACACTGGAGCTGACTATTCACCCATAGTCTATTGATTCATGAAATCAGGACTGAACAGATGTTATCAAAGTTGAGCGTGACATGAGATGGTCGTGGCGAATTCGCCCCGCGTGAATCCCGGGCTGACTGGCCTCTGCGCGATTTCAGTCGTCCAAACTAACCGTTTGAGAGTGTTCAGGTAGAAAAGGTTTCGTCGCGTCGCGCGATGTAAAAGTTGCACAATGCGAAAAGTGAGCCATTGCGAATCGCCTTTTTCTTTTATTTTGTTTCTCCTTTATTTGGTTTCGTTATTTCATTTCATTTCTTTTCGTTTGCTTGCGCCGATGTAGGTCTGAGTTGCACGGCTGAGCAGTTTCAGTGCAGCGATCGCAATTGCATTTCGGCGCGCAGTCGCTGCGACGGTCGTTACGACTGCTCCGATGGCTCCGACGAATTCAATTGCCATAAATGTGAGTATTACGCGCTGAGTGACATTTTCGTTTCTTTACCATTTTTCTTGGCTTTGTTTCCGGCCGAGTTCACTCTCATAAATCTTCAGCCCACGTCCAAGATGTTTACATGAATCACTTGGAATGGTATATTCCTAGGGTTTATAAAGTAAGACTTGAGACTGCCTTTCCTGTACGAGCCTACGGCTGCATGTATCACTAGCGGGTATAAGGCGATTCTCCAGAGTGACTCGAGCGGTGCTCACCCATAGGTTAACACGAGTGAGCACGGCTCGAGTGATACCAGTCTAGTGATACCAGCCTGTGTGTAGTTAGACAGTAGTCCCACGTTGCCTTGATGGTTTCCTCCAGGGTCATGAGGAGAACGTGAACGCGACTTGAGACTACCTCCACAGGATTACGTACATCCAGGAAAGGCGGCGGTTTCAAGTCACGTTCAAGTCTTCCCTGCTAACCCGAACCAACCATGAATTTCAGCTCAACAAATTCATGTTTGGGGTTTACTGTGAACGCGCGCCATGACAGTCCGTGCGAATTCGCACCATGCGAGCTAAGGGCACTTAGGCCTGGTTTTTTGTCTTATTCTACACGACTTTTATGTACATTGCGGGCCTGTCTGTCGTCTGCTCTTTTTCTTTCAGCACGCAAACTGCGTGTGTTTGCGTGGGCGACCAACTTTGTGTACATTATATCGAGTTTGCCGACGCGTTTCCTGGCTGGCGCCTGCCTTGTTTGCTATTGTTCGCCATAATTCTTCCGTTCCTGCATTTTTTATTGGGCATATATTAAGCCATTCCTGCGTGGCCACCATCGTTCATCGTCAGTTAGAATTTTTGTTTATGAAGGACAAGATTTTTTGCTTTGCGTTTCATCCACGCTCCAAAATCAATACTCCATATATGCCCAAATTTACATTGCAAAGCGTTCTCGGATTGCTCAACCAACCAGTGAGCCTTTAGGCCAACCCCTTTAATTTTGCTCTCGATATGCCCTTATTAATGTATTATTAGTACATGAATCATGACGCGCGATTGCGAATTTTTGCACACCCAGATGACGATGATAACGAGCCATTTGGGCTCCTTAAATTTGATTTATATGCGCGCTAAGCCTTTATCTAAATTGCATTTTTAACGAGCACATGAACAAAGCATTTACTATTCTGCATGTGAAAGCAGCTTCCGATTTATTATTTTCCCTAAATATTTGTTTACTTATTATTTGATTGTTTTGTTGCTCAATCGCTCAGCATGCCAATCGACAGAGTTCACTTGCGACAATGGCCTCTGCGTGGACGTGCGACGTCGTTGCGACGGATACCACGACTGCCAAGACGAGTCTGACGAGCGCAACTGCCGTAAGCGAACGAATCCGCGGCCGCGCGCATTTCTTCTTTCATTTATTCATTTGTTTTCTTTGCTTTTGCGATCATAATTAGCGGCCAGTTGTGCGGCCAATGAGTTCCGCTGCGGCGACGGCTCCTGCATCCAGGAGTTCCTGCGCTGCAACACAAACTACGACTGCGCGGACTACTCGGACGAACTCAACTGCGGTATGTTCGTTAATTGCATGCGGACGAGAGTCTCCGATATTTCAGATATGGAAACGTCTATTTTGTGGCGGCCATCCTTCAAGTGCGAAATCCGCAGCCTTTAGAAGACGCATCCTTGCAATCCCGATCCTCAGATATCGTTTAGCCTTTACTTTCTATTCATTTGCTTCCGTCTCGTTTATTCTTTTGTTTGTCTGTTGTCTGCTCTGTGCCGCCATGCCCAGAAGTGTTTCCCGCGCCCACTCGGCCGCCTCCCGTCCGGCCCTGCGACGCATCCCAGATCAGGTGCGGCGACGATACGTGCGTCAATCAGTCGAAGCAGTGCGACGGTCGCTTTGACTGCATCGACGGCACTGACGAGCGAGATTGCGGTAACTTGCAACCCCATTTTGGAGCTTTTTCTTCTTCTCGGAACTCGTTTCCGGACATCAAGTCCATCGTCGACTAATTCATGTCCAGGGACGGGCTTCCATGCTCAGTTATAGTTGCCCGTCAGGGGCGCTGCTGCCTTCGCTTGTCTCACGTTTGTTCTCTGTTTGTCTGACTGTCCGCGTCCAGCCAAATGTTCGCTGGACCGATTCCGTTGCGAGGACGGCGTTTGCATCGAGCGAAAATTTCGATGCGACGGACGTCAGGACTGTCCAGATCGATCCGACGAATTGGACTGTGGAGACGGTCTGTTCCAAGCTGCATTCTTTGTCTTTCTTTGTTTCATGTAGTTTGCGACCACGTCCTCTATGCGAATTCGCTTAATACTATGTGAATTCCCTTTTTTGTCTGGCCTATATCATCGAGACAATTGTCTTTTGTTCGCATGTTCGCAGCGCTCTATGCCTTTAGTACTAAGGCATTCTCAACTCGAGAAAATACCAAGACAGGCTCGATATCCCGCCATTTTTCTTCACTAATATGAAGGGGGATTACCGTCAAAGATAACTCCTCACCACGCACCTCTCAGACTGGAATCGCTGATGACTTTTGGAGGTGTCTCGACTTGATAATATCCCGAGACAGGCTGAGCATACGTGATTTTGCCATTCATAGACGTGGTCAGCGCATGTCTTGGGATTCTTTCAAGTCGAGACAGCTGTAAAAGTCTTTAGTGATGCCAACCTCAGTCTCATTACGCATTTACCGTGGCCAAGATTGACTAATCTGCCTTCATAGATGCAAGTTTCTAAACCTGTCTTGACTCGAGACAGCGCTTGAGATTTTCATTAATGATTCCAGCCTAAGTACCTTTTCCGTTCGGTAGCGTAGGTGAATTTTATTTTTGTTTATTTTTGGTTTGTTTCTAATTAGTTCGTGGCTGTGCGGTCGGTGAGTTCACTTGCCAAGACTCAAGCTGCATTAGCGAGACGTTGCATTGCGACGGCCGGCCGGATTGCAAAGACCGCTCCGACGAAACTGGCTGTGGTACGCGGCCCCTTCAATTTTCAATGCCCCGCTTCGTTTTATTTTATGTTTTGTGGCTGCGGTTCGCACTGTATGCAATTTTATCGTGCGATCCGACACGACCAAAGTCGAGCAAAAGGTCACATGATCAAAAATGAATTGCACAATGCGAATCAAACTCGATTCAAGCGTCAACTAGCGTTGTTTCATTTGTAATTCGACTAGAGCCTGCTTTGAAGGTCAGGTTTCAAATCAAATCTTCAAAAAGGCCTTAATGTAAGCCGTCGTAAAGACGCGAGTTGACACTTGCGCCGAGCTTTTAGCATTTATTTTCGTTTGTCTTACTTTGTCCCATTGCTTTCTTTAGTGAGTTGCGCGCACAATCTGATTCGCTGCGGCGACGGCAGCTGCATCAGCGACTCCTATCGCTGCGATAGTCGCAACGACTGCAGCGATGGTGCCGACGAACGAGACTGCGGTAAAATATGCAAAGTCAACGCAATGTTTGCGTACTTGCTTTTTTCTTTCATTTTTGTTTATTGCGAGCTTTGTTATCTTCACGCCACGTCAGCAGGGTGTCAAGAGTTTTTTTAGTGTTTAAAGGGTGTTAACAGTGTTGTAACGCATTCTGGCTCTGGAGCATTTTGGTGAATTTGCATATTTTAAGATGCTGCGTCATGTGCGTATGAATTAAGCAAAAAAATAGTGCGTACTCAGCGTAAACAACCTAATCAGTCAAGTTTTATTAAGAATATTTCTTCATAACGGGTGCATTTTTAGCCAAATATTTGCATGCATGATTGCATTATATTTTGGCGCTTGATTGCGCATATTTTATTTATTCAGTTTATTTAAATCCTGAAAGAGCATTTGCATATTTTTGTTGAATACCTATTTTAACAGTTGAGTGATTTTTTGCATGTATATTTCGTGTCCATCAAATCGGTGTGCATGTTTTGCAGTGATTTTATTTTGACACTGTGTTCAAACGTTTGTTGAATGCCAAATTGCTGTTTAATCCTAACACGAATGCTTTGTTCTGGTTTCGCACGATTCGCATGGCAGGCAGATGTGCCTATTGGCAATTTCAGTGTCCCGACCGCACTTGCATTGACGCACGGCGACGCTGCGACCGTCACCACGACTGCGCAGACGGCTACGACGAATACCACTGTGGTATTGCTTTTCACTTGTATCGTTTACACTCAACATGGTGTCCATGTGAAGCTCATGTACGCTTGCCATGTTGACATTACGTGTCAACATGACGAGCATCACTGCGTCACATGCGTGCCTTGCTTGGTTTAAAAATCCAGCAAACATATAAAAATCCATCTATCTAGCTTGGCGTTGGCATCGTGCAACTCACCCTGTAATATTCTTTGCCAATACAACAGGCTGATGCGAAGGCTAATTTGCTCACAATTGCGGCTCAGGGTGCATGGATAACTGTGCAATCTGGAATTTATCGTTCGCAAATTAGCATTATTGTATTACATCTATTGTAGAAATTCAGAATTTAATTAACACGCATGTTTATTCTAGTTTATTGATTATTTTATATTTATTGTAGTATTTTTATTATAGTTTGCATAATATTTGTATTTTAGTTTATTAATTTTTTTGTTGTATTTATTTATTGCATTTCTTATTTGGTTAACTAGGCCATTGTGAGTCGTGGCAGTTCCGCTGCAACGACAGCGCTTGCGTTGACGCTCAAGCGCGTTGCGACGGCCTCGCCGATTGCCGCGACCGGAGCGATGAAATCGGATGCGGTTCGTCTCGTTTGTGTTTATGATTTTATTATGGTCTGCATCTAGCAGTCACGTTCGTAAATGAGCGCCATCATGAATGTACTTTGTGTAGCTCGATCTTGTGCCGCTCATGATTTCGCTTGCGACAGTCGTGACGAGTGCGTGGACGCGAGACGAAAATGCGACGGTCGTTCTGACTGTTCTGATGGCTCGGACGAACGCAACTGTGGTACGTTTGGCTTAACTTAAATCGTCCATTTAGATTTAAGCTAAACTTGTACCCAAGGGCCCTACTGGTGATTAATTAACTCTTGCAGCGGGTCTGTTGCAATGGTTACGTCCCTATGCTATTACAGCGACTTGGTTTATCTTGGCTCACGGGTGTATGGATAGTTGGTAATTGGAAGGATACTCGTGTGGTCAAAGTCGGCCAAGCTTTTTGTTTCTTGGACTGAAAAGCACCTCTACCGTAGGCCCAATAGGCAGAGTAATAATGCATATTCTGAAGCGCTCTGGTTAATTTCAATTTTTTTTATTCATGTTACAGACAGGCCTGGCGGTAGTTGTAGACCTGACCAGTTTCGCTGCGGCGATGGATCCTGCATCAACTCCACCCAACGTTGTGACGGCCGCTACAACTGCCTTGACTATTCGGATGAACGAGAATGCGGTGAGTAGGCCTTTAGCTCGATCAGTTATAGAATAAAAAAATGAATGTGCAATTGTATTTGGAATGCTACTTGTCGGACGTGGTTTGTTAATTTGCGCTCTGTTCGCAGTGACGAGATGCCGCACTGACCAGTTCACTTGCGCCAACAGCCAGTGCGTCGAGAGTGAGCGTCGGTGCAACGGCGCGTACGACTGCAGCGACGGTTCCGATGAACGAGATTGCCATAGTGAGTGCGATGGAAGCTTCTTTGCTTGAGCCACCCTAGGCTGTTCGTATGTAATACTAACAATGTCCGAGCATCTGTGCTTAAACTGTGCACGCGCCATTGCCTTGGTGACGTTGTCATGTGTGCGCTTGCTCTGTGCCAGCTGGCTTTCACTGTCCGCTCTTGACGATTAATGCTAATTCTCCTGCAGACCACTGCCCTCCGCCCAAGCATGAGTGCGGTGATGGAGCTTGCATTGACGTGTCACGCGTCTGTGACGAAAAGTACGACTGCGCTGATTACTCTGACGAACAGAACTGTGGTACACGCGCCATAAACTCTGTGTTTTTCTCGCAATTAATGTTGGAATCACTAACGCACGTCTCAAGACCTGTCTTGAGTCAATTAGACAGTCTCGAGACCCCTTCAGGCTGTCCATGGAGACGAGCTCATATCGACATGGGTGAACAAAAATGGCGGCGTTCTCCGGTCTGCCTTGAGATTTTCTCGTGTCGAGGCAGCCTCTGTTTAGCCATTCCAAGCTTAATCTCCTTTTCTTTCCTTCTGCATCCATGCCATGTTTGGACATTTAGTTATTTTCACTGTACATTCATCTGTTATTTTAATTGTTTTTCATATTATCACAATCGGTTCTCTTTTGAGTTTCCTTTTTTTTTTACAACAATTCAAGGTCGACTATGTCCGGAAGGGTATTTCCAATGCCAAGATGAGAACTGCATCGAAAGCGTGAAATTCTGCGACGGCAAATACGACTGCGCCGATGAATCCGACGAAAACGCATGCGGTAAGTCTCCTCAAACTGGGGGCTTTAATTACGAGCCCGTAAATTGCTAATTTCAATTAGATTTGGTTTCAATTACTTAGATTAGTTGCAAATTTCCCGGGAAAATTGAATGAGGGAAAAAATCCGGGAAAAATGGGAAGATTGGGAAAATTGCTAAATTATGATTCTTTGGGCTAAAGTACTTATTTCCGCGTCCACAAGACAAGTGGGCGCCCATGGGATGAAAGTGTTATGCTGACCCTTTTGAATAAAACACTGTCTGTGGACCACTTCCGGTTTGCCCAATACACTTAAGATAGTTTTAGACAACTTACAGATGGCCCTTAAGACTCAACATGCTGTATAGGACAACTTCTGGTTGGCCACATAGAGCTTTGGACAACTTCCTGTTAGCCCCATAGACTCAACATGGGGTTTTGGACCTCATTAGGAAGCTTTCCCGCGATCTCACAATAAATAATAAATTCTCACATTTTATATCTATATTCAACACTGAGCTTTTATCTAGTGTTTGCGTGGCGCCATCACCCCAACAGTCCAACCCATTTCAGAGGTGTCAGGGTTCAAACCCTGGTGTGGAAGAAGAAGGCGTACCTTCTACTGCATAGAGAAGAATGAGGATTTTTGGAATTTTTGAAAAAATGCATTTTTGGCGCTGACGCCAGAAACGGCGCCAGTGCCATGGCCCTCGTAAACGGAGAGGGGGACGAACC
>JAQIYI010000539.1:0-17821 GCA_034700265.1 Polyzonium germanicum | reverse complement strand
CCTCAAATAAACTGTAAAACATACACTTTCTCATCAGTATTCAATATTTGTCAACCTTAGAGTGATCTCCCTTTGCTGGCACAACCTATTCCTATTCAAACTCCCGCTTGCATGTTATTCACATGCAACGGTACACTAAACCTAATCACTTATTTTGTAATATTTCCTTATTGGAGGCACACGGGTTTATACCCCCTGCCTTCTTAATACTTTAATAATAATAATAGTACACACCTCGACGAAGCTGTTCGTTATCAGATGCTGGTACTTGAGTTTCACTTTTGGATCGGTGATTAGTCGCCTGGAAAGAAAATATAAATCTTTAATGACGATAATTGGTAATGACTTTTTATAATTAATTAGAAATACATTCTATTTATCAAGAAACAATGTGAAATACTCACATGACAGTTGCGTCATCAACCAAAATGTCGCAGCCATGGGCAGCGCACGATATCGTCTGCGCAGAGAAAAGAAAATTAACATTCTAGTCATCTAATAAGCTTTTGCGCTTCAAACCGTCGACTGATCGACAGTCGGACTACAAATATAAGCTTTAATCGCAACTTTTATCGCGTGACCCGACACAGGCTTTTGTTGGAACTTGTTTGACCAGCCGTCGAACAAAAGCTTGCGCATGATTGACCGCAATGCATGTGGGACTAACCTGCCCCATGCCTTCCTGCATGATCTTGGTCGTAAGGTACTCTGTCCAGCACTGCAAGCAGAACTGGTGATCGCACTCTAACCCCGTCATCACCTGGCAAACCAGAATAGAAACACGTCAAACACATACCATGATTGAAAAGTCGACAATAAATACTAACAACTAGCTAATGGATGGGGAAATCCATTTGTAAAATGCAACATCCAGTTAAAAGTAGAACCTGGAGCAAAACATGTGTGGCACGAAATAGCCAACTTTGTATTTCTGCATCTCTTAGCTGGCATTGAAATTCGTTGCATTTACTGAGAACGCGTGAAATAAAACCATGAGTGAATCAAGCATGCGTTTTGGCGCATCTTAGCTCAACAGATGCATGTTTTAGCTTTTGCTGCGAAGTGGGTTCATACTTACACTGCTCGGCATAGTCATGAAGCAGATTTCGCATTCGACCACTACAGATTTGGCGTGCTTCTGCAAACAAGCATAAAACGTGATCGTCTGTCATTCGAAAGAATTTATCATTGGAGGCAGAGTGACGCAAGCAGCGTACCTTGGTGGTTCCTGTGTGGACCTTCCTGTACGGACTGACCACGTGAGCATCACTGAATAGTTTCTCTTGGTCTTCATCGTAAAACCTAAATGATTGGTTTACAAAAATAAAATGTAAGTGTTTGCTCATATGACAACTACCTGTAGGTTTATTTAAGCTTGCGCACAACTGACACGGAGTTCAATCTTCGCTCGCTACAACAAAGGCGGTCTTGAGTCTCTCGACGTCAAACTGTTTACACAAAGAAATTCAGTGACTGCACTGCATCAATTGCATAAGAAAGTATTCTTGTGCATGACGTCATCCCTATCTTTCGCAAGGTCACGCCCTGTGACAAATAACAGACGGGAGCATTGAATTCTGGAGCAAAGGATCACGCCACACTTATAGTGTCTTGCGTCATCATTCGAATCTCGCGTGTGTTAGACTTCTTTGTTTCTCAGCTTAAGAAAACCTTTTAAAAATAATAACTGGAGCTTGACAAATGCACGCGAGTGAAAAGCGCGTGAACCTTATGCCGCTTTAACTTCAGAAGATTAATTGTTCAAGCGAGCGAAGGACTACAAGCACACTCGAATCGCGCGTCTGTCTGCCTGTAGGATAAAATACATGCGCTCCTACTCTCGCTCGGACTATTACAAGTAGTTACATCACTCAGAAATGCTACTAGCCTAGTTTCAAACCACTATATTTACCGTTCCATGAGTTTATCCTTGTCCCACTTGAAGTGATTCAAAAGGATGCGCGTTGTGGTGGCCGGAATCTGCGAGCAAACGAAAATGAAAACAAATTAATTGATTAGATATTCAGGCCTCGAGGAATTGTTTCTTTTTAACTTTTTAAAGGGGCAGTTCATGTTTCGACGATTAATTGTCAAGAATTCTCCTTTCTAGGATGCCATTTTTGAAGCCTCTTTAATCTTTATAGATTAAGGCTCACCGAGCTGTGCACAATTAGCAAAGAAAACCGGAAATCGATTGTTCAGTTTGAAGAAGAAAATGGATTCTGTTCTATAGACTTATTGGCATAGTGTCATCTAGCGACATAAATCAATAAATTCAGGCCGCCATGTACACGTAAGTCGATCAGTCTACACTCGCGTATGGCATAAGGTTAGGGTCCAGACTAGGGCTAGTTAACGAGGACTTGGACCCCCAACAGCATGTAAGCCGCACTGAACTCCATGTAAACCTGTATTAAATTCACTTTAAGCCCAAACCAACAAATAGAATTTATCTAGCCTAGTGGTTGTTTTTAAAGGGAAAGAAAACCTGAATATTTTTCTAAAGGGGTAATGGCACTTGAAGAAACTGTCTGGAGCTGCTCAATAATTACTTTACTTTATTTAAATTTAGACTTACTTAAGCCTATGCAAAACGTACAGTATAAACCATTACTAGGCCTAGATCAATAGCTTATAAAAGTATCAATAATAATAATAGGCCTACATTAATAATACAATGTAGGGTTAATAATGATGATAGACCTAATAAATCTTACGCTATAAAATATACATTTAGGCTAGGCTATATTTTGATATTTATTTATCAGTCGGGTAGACGTATGGCCTTTAACTTGATAATATGGATTCACCTTAACAACGAAGCAACGGCAAGCTGGCTGCTAGGCTAGTTCCCAAATGAGCTTTGAAACAGGTACTGGGTCTATTGACCATGGGTTCGTGACGTCACTGGGGCAGGATAGGCCTAACTAGTGGTTATTTTTTCTCCTTGACTTTTGAGGCTGGCTGGCTAAACTGTAGGCTACAAGGACACGTCCGCAGGGCGTGTACACATGCAGCCTAATCGGACTAGGCCTACCTTACATTCCACAAGACGAATGTTGGCCTAGGCCTGAATCGATCGCCACCTACGCATCGTGCGCAGCCCGTGCAAGCTAGCCTAAGCTTTTAAAAATCTAAAGCAGGCTTATACTCGTAGTTGCTCCTGCATGCTCTTCATGGGGTCCATCGAAAATAAATTCGGCCCAGTTATCAGGCCTAATTAGGCTTGATGAGTTTGCGTGCACAAACAAACGGACCTAGGCTAGAATGAAACATGAGTTCATTATCACGCGGCTCATTGGGCCTGGTCATATGTTCGACAACGATCGAGTCAGCTGATCAAAGCAATGCTGTCAACGCCCATAGATTAGGCTTAAGTCAGCAGATCAATCTAGAAGTATAGATCGATTAACCGGCTATTCACAATTCCATTTGATTTGTGAATAGGCAAAGTCCGCAGAGATAATCAACTATCTACATCTAGACTGAATTAATCCAGACTCAGGCGAGATTCGGCCTCAGCTGAGAGCCGACTTGAGTGAGTTGAGTCTGGACTCACAAGGTGCGCCATGGAAACCGTGGACAAAAGCTAATTTGCATAGGCCTACAATAACATTGCACAGGCTTACAGCACAGTTGCTGAATCAGGATGTGACTAAAGTGCTAGTGGCACGTTCATCATTTCAGGCAAACATCAATTTGTTGAGCTAAGATGAGCCAAAACGCGTCTTTAATTAGCTTGGCTCAGTTTATTGCTTTCGCGTTGACAGTCAAGATAAATTAATCTGCATTGAAAAATATCTTTAATACATCTTAGTTTTTACCGCGGGTCGCTCAATAAAACCAGCAAAGCTAAGATACGCATTGGCGCATCTAGTTCGCTCCACAAAATGACTAAATTCTTGTTTTATAAAGGATCTATTTCTTCATTTTGCTGAAAGCACTAGCTTTCTGCTGAACACGCAACTAGCCCTAGGCTCGGGGCCACAAGCAGTCCAGAAAACTGAGGCGATTAATCATCTGACACCTTCAGTTGCAACATGCAGTTCATTACCCAGACTCAAGGCCGAGGTGGGAAACCTACGGCTTAAGCTCAGGCCAGCCAGCTTTTGCAGGTATTAGGGGTTATAATTAGCAGGCGCGTGGCTTAATTCAGGAGCGCTGTACGTGTTATGTTTGCGCGTATGTATGTTTCTCCCTCTGTCGAAAGAAGATGAATCCAGTGAACTTTAAGCGTTCATGCCTTAAATTTGATCTATAGGGTAGGCCATCTCCTTACGACAGAGGAGAGATCTACATGTAACGCCCTTACCTCGGCGACGCTGTTCACCTCCCTGATGCAGTCGACCATGTGCTGGACGATCTGCTCGGTCGTGAGGACCTCGTAGGGGAACTCGTCGATGTCCATCTTGTCGCGGGCCGAGCCGCTCGGCTCGGGCTCCATGGGGAACCCATCGTCCTCGTCGTTGCTCGACTCGTTGCCCGAGTCCACGTCGTACAGCTGCGCCTCGTCGTCGTCCATCGCAACTGCCGCAGTGAAAACAAGAGGCGACCTTTAGGCCTAATCAATTCTAGGCCTACCTTTTGTCCGCGGAGGACCGACGTTCCGAACTGCGGCCGCGATTCTCCGAGCGCCCGCCGTCCGGCGAACTGCGTCTGCTTCGCTCAGCGATTGATTGAACGTAAAACAATGAAATTTTTTAGAAAAATAACGATCAAATTGGGATCGTTATTTTTCTAATCAAAACTCAACAATTTTTAACCCACTTCTCGTCACACCGGATGTTCGATTTCTTAAGTCAAAGGGGCGGTGCCACGAGTGACGTCATTTTTCAAAATGGCATCACGTGAGGAGTGACGCAATGAATGACGAACATCACGTGATACGCTCCAACCAATTAGAAAACATCTGATGTTTAAGCGGGAGTTTTAAATTACAAATGTTTTTAGTGAATAATTAAAAATAATTTAAATAAATTAATTAGTAATTATTAAATTACTAATTAATAAATTATCAATAATAATTAAATCATCAATTATAAACAATTTAAATAAATTATTAATTAATTAACAATTTATCCAAACTTCATTTATTATAAATTTTCAGGTGTCATGATCAATCAATTAATTCAAATAAACTATACATTTGAAATGTATTTAGCAATTAATAATTTTACCTAAATGATAATGATTTGGTCGTTTAAACGTCGGAAGCGATTATGCTCATTACGCCTTAAATCCACAAAGAGAAATAACCAAAGTTAAGGAATACCTGGTTGGAAAAAATTAAATTTATTTAAGTTAAATCAAAAATCAATCATGATAAATTTTAAAACAAAATCTTGGACCTAAAAGGCACATTAAACCTGCAATTTTGAGATCCACTCGTCACTTTTTTTGGACGGCGTTCTTCAAAAGCGCTAACATGTCCCAGTTATTTGGCTCATCTGAAATGAGGAAAGTGTAAACTAATCGTATACAACTAAGTAAATAAATCATTTAGCTTAATTTTAGCATTTAGCTAATCTTTTAACTCTTGGACGCATATTTGTAGGCCAAAATAATACTTGAAAATCTTACTAAAGATGATTAAAAAAGTAATAATAATTAAGCTTAGATTTAATTCCGTAGAAATTAAGTTGGATCAGCATTTTTGACGTTTAGAAATTCAAAGTTACCTGGAAAAAGGTGAACCAATCTTTTGGCGGCCATAAGTCCTTCTTTGAGCCGGTTGGCCGAGATGAGACAAACACACAACAACTGAAGAATCTGTATCGCATAAAAATTAAGCAGTCTTATCAAAATGCCTTAATAAACAGTATAAAAATGTCCAAATTTAGGAACAGTTTACTTCCGGTTGGAGACGTGCACAAATCTTTTTAAAAAGTACCTCAATACAAGGCGCTGTCCAGAGCCTCAGGCCAGCAGCCAGACAGTGCACTGCCATCCTTTTACTTTCCTTGTGGCCTTCGTAGTTGGCCATGAGATGGATACCGAGCTCCTTCCATTGGCACCAGTCTGCCGGCCATTGGTGCACGGCCTTGCTGAAGACGTTCCTGGCATCCAATTGGCGACCCTTTAGAACAACCGGAAATAATTAACTAATATCTACGTAATCAGACAGAGCTCATGCATAACTATGACGACAGCTTACTTTCCCCAATTAGAAAATTGATATCAAAGTGCTTTTTGAAAATTATATGATTTATAAACGTAGACGCCCAGGTCTAGCATCTGTCCAACCTGTGCCAACAGCAACAATGACCGCACGTGGTTCATTTTGGCTGTGAATCGAGGGTCCGGTTCTGCTTGCTCGAGCTCGTGGATGGCCGCGACGGCCAGGTCGCCGTCGGACTCGAGCAGACCCACAGCGGCCAAAGCAAGCAGACCTTGCACGCAGGGAGGCCTGAACTGGAAACTGGCCACAAAGGCAAACAAAAGATAAACATATAAGTAATACATTACGTAAAGAATTTACATCTAGAATTATTAGTAAATATATACCATTCGTAGAGAGGCGTCTTGGCTGCATCTGATCCTTGCAATTTGAAGATGACGGAAGCCATCGCCATGGTCAAGTGAGATTTCTCTTCGTCCGTCTTGGCCAACGTCTGAAACGCCTCACTGTACGCTGCGAAAGGTTAATTCGTTTACATTTTAATACTTGATTTTAATTTCTTAGCTACTCCACTAGTAGACTAGTCTGTAATTTGCTCGCAGTTTGATGGCATCGTGCACGTTAAAAGCAAGTGCGATAAAATAAACATTCATGATTTTACACGTGCTTTTGGCGTGGAAAAAACGCCAACTATTATTCGCTTTTAGCGTAGCACAAAATAAACTTTTACAAAATCACCTTGATCGCTGTTCTCCATGCGACCAGCTTGGTAATAAGCCGCAGCTTTGCAGTAGGTGTTGTAGAAATCTGGCATCTCAACAGCCGCAGCTTCCGAAGCGGCTTCTTCGTAGAACCCTAGACGCCTGAAATCATTAAATTAATTAATTAAAATCAGCAATTTTAAGCGCCTATGCCTACTACAATGATAATAAAATAATGAAAATTTTACCTTAAGACTCGTGCATGGTTGCAATGAACGAACGAGGCGAGTCGACTTTGAAATTCCTGGCCTCCATCTTTCAAGGAAAAAAGTTCTTTCGCCCTTAATTTACAAAACAACAATTAATAGAGAACAGTCACAAAACAATGAAAACACAAATAATTAGACAAAAGCGGGAACCTTTCAAAAGCCTTTTTTGATTCGCCATTTAGACCCTGTCGCTCCAGCAGCAATCCAGAAATATTGTAGGCGCACGGATCGTCCTTTACCGTGTCTTGAGTAAGTGTACAAATTGGATACATATAATTAACAGACAAAAAAGGTCCGAAGTCGAAATCTTTACTAGTCAACACACTTGTGTAGTGAGAAATGCAGTCTGTAGCTGCAGGAATGGCCGCCAGCTCTTCTATGTTGTACCTGTAGGACTCTGTGTGCAGGATCGCCGGGTCCAAAACAGTCGTGCACACCCAGGATGCGTAACCCAAGCTGCTTTCGGGCTAGAATAGAAGAAGAAAGAAGTCGGTAAATAAGCACATGAGATATCGCATTACTGACATGAGAAAATTGGACAAACGAACGTGGTATCTAAGACTTGTGCAATGGCGAAACAAATCCAACGTGTCGTGATGGCCAATACTCTCAGCGCACAAAGCCTGTTAAAACAAAACAAATAGATGTACAAATATTAAATATGCCTTATGAGCGGATAAACAGTTGCAGATAGGCCTAGTAATGCAGACCTGGCCAATCCAACAATTGACATATGAAGGTTCCACAGATTGAGCCATTACAAAGGCTTGGTTGGCCAACTAGAAGAAAGTTATTTTTTTATAATAAAAATAAAATTGCTCTTGATCTGGTAATTAAGAGCTGAATTAATACCTGAATATTTCCATGGATCAGGTAGAGGGTTCCCAGATTTGACCAAGCAACCACGTTCTGGAAAATCAATTATTTGAAGTTACATAATTTACATTCGACTAAGTTAAAAAGGTTGGCGTAAGACTAGCTGGTAAATAAAAAAGGGCTTGAAATAAATATGGCAAATACATTCGGTTCCGTCTTCACTGCTTGGATAAAGGCATGTTGAGCAAGGGTGTAATTCTTAATTTCTGTTAGCAAATAAATGAATACAAATAATTATACATAAATAATTAAAAATATTAATAACCCAATAAATCTAAACAATTAGCAATACAAAAATTCGGGGCAGGTTGCATCATGTCGGGGCACTCTGCAGTAATTTAAGGCTGAAAGACACACCATCAGAGCAGGCCACCACACCGAGGGCAGACCAATGAGAAGACTGGCTCGGCTTTAGAATAATGGCTCGCTTCAGGGCAGCCAGAGCCTTGTTAAAGCAGGACCGCCTTTCTTCGAGAGAATCAAGGCTCACGAGCGCCAATAGATGGTTGGCCACGGCTACATCGTGCCATAGATTCGATTTATACCGTGACAAACGAACTGCTGACGAATAACACCTGCACACAATTAAATGCGTTACTCATCCTTTATATGTCTTAATTATTTCATGCGAAGCAGGCACATTTGTTACCTTACTGCAACACTTAGAAGGTCCTTCGAGTTCAAAGAAACGAACTCTCCCGCACCGCTTGCTCTGTCCGTTCCGAGTAAACTCGAGGGAATTTTGGCCATTGTATCGCGAACCTTTGATGTGACTGCGACGATTGCGTCACCAACGAGCTTCCACAAGCAAGAGAATTCGGGTCTCACCATGACTGCGCTAAAGAAGAATTATAAAAAAAAATGTCAAATTCCTCCAGCCAATTAAAATGCCAGGTACATTCGGTTACGTCTTCACTGCTTGGATAAAAGCATGTTGAGCAAGGGTGTAATTCTTAATTTCTGTTAGCAAATAAATGAATACAAATAATTACGGTATACATAAATAATTAAAAATATAAATAACTAAATAAATCTAAACAATTAGCAATACAAAAGTTTTTACCTCGCCAATGAAATCAAAGCCTGTTCGCAACATTCCACAGCTTCGCTGCTCAACCCTCTGTCCAAGTGATGTCTAGCTTGGAATAGATAAGCCTCGCCCAAGCCTATTACAAGAAAATTGGCAAAACGAAATATAAAAATTGATTGGCTTAAAACATTGATTTTAACTAAAATAACTAGAGCCTGATAATTAATTCGTACCTTTTAACGCAGGCACGTACGAGGGCATCACGTCGACAATCTTCTCAAAAGACTCAATAGCCTCCTTGAAGAATCCCAATTTCAGTTTGATATTCGCTATTCTGTTTAATTAACATAACAAAAAGAGAAAAATACAGAATTCGTTGAAACCGGATTAATGTACGTTTAGTAGTAGCACTTGTAAATACTCACTGATATTTGCAGTACAAAAGTCGTGGATCCAACTTTTAAGGAGAATAGCGAAAATCAAAAAATACAAAGCGAAATTTAACAGAGGATTTAAACAAAAAACAGTTTGAATCAATGATTATAGACATTTCTCAAGAATGAAAGAATTATTATTCAGTGATTAGAGTGAAGGAAAGGCAAAAATAATAATAATATCAACCTCAAGGGCTTTGTTGAAGGCTTTAATGGCGGACGTATGACTTCCTCTCAAGAGATAAGCTTCCGCAAGACACTCCCAACATTCACTATTTGAAGAAACAGACAAAGAATCTTACTTAGTAAGTGATGATAAACCTAAACGGCAGGCTGGCGGAGAAAATGGAACAAGCGCGAACCCGTTGTTCGGGTCCACTCTGAGAGCAGCCTGCAAGGACGAGATGGCGAGTTCCGGATAATCCCGATTTAAATGGAGAATGCCGAGCCGCAGCCATGCCCATCCGCACTGTCCGCCCGGTGCGCCAACCGCAACGGCGCTGAGGAATTCCAAGTTGGCGGCGTCGTCTCCAACGGCTCGGTAGCAATCGCTGAGCGCGATGCCGATTTCTTTGTCCGTGCCGTCCAAATTGAAGGCCTGCCGATAGCTACGCAGAGCCTTCCTGTGAAGAAAACGCCTTTAGTATCATTGTAAACACCATAAGGCATAAGCGAGCCTGTTACTGCGTCGACTGCTAAATCAGCCATTAAGGGTTTTAGAATCTAGCTATGGTAGCTCTTTCTTCAAACTGATTCAAGAGCTGATTTTGGGGAAAGAGCTAGCTAGGATCATTAAACCATAACAGAGAAAAAACCTAAATACCGTTTGTCATCAACAACATTCCGGTAATAATGTCCAATCATGAGAAACGTTATGCTGTTGTAGGGGTCAGTTTTCGCCACCTGCAAAAATAAACAAAACACAAATTAAAATGTCGCTCAGACTATTACAATTAGTTAATTATACGGCTTATAGCCTAGTGGCTAGTGCTAAATCTTACTTTTAAGAAGCAGCTGTAAGCAGCAGGAAACTCCTTCGCATTCCAGTGTGCCAAACCCATTTCTTGACAAAGAAAAGCATCACAAGGACGAATTTGCAAAGCAATCGTGAACCTAAAGATCGAAAACAAAAATGGAAAAAGAGTATTTTTTATTGGTGACTTAAGAACTCCAGAAATGGGGGCTTACTGAGTTATGGCTAAGTGGTACTCATCGAGACGACTGTGAAGGCAGCCTTGAAGAGCAGGAAGAAAATGGCTTTCTTCTCCACACGACTGAAGCATTGAAATGACCTAAACAGAAATTTCCTTTTAATTTCAGATTTAAAAAATGAACGGCAATTAAGTCAATAACAGACCTCACGAACTTTATCCCAGTTTTTCATCTTCAAATGAATCATTCCTTGGTAGAACAAAGCTTCCATTTTGAATGTATTGTTTTCAATTGCCTGATTAATAAAAACTATACTTTACATTAGTGCAAAGTTATAGGGATCATATTTGTGTCCAACGTACTCTTTGATAGCTTTTGAAAACATTTTTGAACAATTGGTTCAGTTAACCCGTTCACTCGCTAAAATAATTTATCGCGCTACTCAGAAGTGTTAATTTTATAGTAAGTAGATGCAAAATATAAAAATAAATAACAAACCTCGTCAAGAATAAGTAAAGCGCTATCATGCTGTTCGACGGAGTGTCGAAGAAGTATTCCTTTGGCCATACCAAGCTGAAACTCTGCCTTTCTGCTGACATAATTGCAGCCACCTTCCAATTCAATTACTTTCAAACCTTGATGAAAAATGTCAAGTAAAGTTCATAGAAACTTTGGAATATTGTATATAATGTAGTGCTAGGTTACCTTCACGAGCCGAGTGCTGCAGATGACTTCCATCGTGAAGACGTTCAAAAACGCGGCAAGAAAGAATCCAGCCTTGCCACAAACGACCCATGATTATCTTCAAGCCTTTTGAAGGCGCAGATTTTTAAAAACAAAAAATAAGAAATATAAAAATAAGCAACCTAAATAACTGAAAACAAAGAAACAAGGTTGAAAGCACAGTAGATAAAAAGTGCCTAAATAAAACAAATCCAGAAGAAAACAGCAAACAAAAAGTAAAGTAACAGGAAAATACCTTCATATTTTGCAAAGTGACAATATACAATTATACATATTTTAATGAGACAAAATTTGCGGAAATTTAAGTTTATCCTCACCGGATAGAAGCTCGCTCTTCGCGTCATTCCACTCTTTGGCCATGTAGTGGCGTGCACCCTTTGCAATGTGAGCGTACGCCCGACACTCGTCGTTCGATCCAACAGAATGAATTAAAGCATCGATGTTGAGCCTGTCCAGCGAACAGTTGTCTATCAAATAAATAAATCATATAAAATATTAAATAAGACTGTACTTAAATGGAAATGAATATTAAGCAGGCCTAAATAAAAATAGATTAAGACACAGACTTAATATTATTTTAATTTATTAGTTTAGTCATTATATTATTTTCATTTAAGTACCAATGCAGCAGGAAATGTAAGCCAGCAGAAACCATTTTGTAACGATCACTGTAGGAAACAACCTTTCAAGAAGGCGAGCTTCTTCAACGAGCAACTCATAATGCGAAGCCTGAGCACAAAAAAAGCTCGAGAAATTGCATATGAGAATATTTAATTTCGTTTAAATTTAATAAATTGTCATGAAAAGCTTGCCTTTAAAATTAGACTTAGGTAGCCATTTATAACCTCAGGCGCAAGTTCATTAAGCACACTGTCCGCCTTAAAGCGACACACTTTGCGCATACCGTCAGAGAGCTGAAGAAAAAAAAAGAGCTTAGTAATCACTTTGAACTACTCCTTGTGCAGTGATCTCGTACTTACAATGTTCATGCATTTATCTTCTAGGTGGCGTTCGGTAGAGAGCCATGCAACAACTGTAACCCAACACGTGACTTGAAGACTTGACGGCTCGTCAGGTAGCAATTCAATTGCGTTCATAATGCCATCAACACCCTGTGTGAAGAATTTTATTTATAGGCACATTTTCTGTGTAGGCCTAGACTTATTTTAATCATTTTCATATCCTTACGGTACCTTAGTGAGATCGTTTAGTTTATCGCGGTAAAATATGGCCAGGCTAAGCAAAACTTCAGCTTTCTTCATTTTATCCCTGATAAAAAAGCCTCACTGTGAAAACATCTCAAAATTGCGAATGTTCAGATTAAGTCAACTTTGAACGCTCTTGAAAAAATGTTGACTAATTTAATTTAATTTAATTTTTAATTTACTCAACGAGTTTAAGGCTATTGTTTATTAATCTTATAAATTAGGCAATTTCAAGTTATATACAATTATACACGTACAATTGCATACCGGTACCGGCATAAAAATTAATTACAATACGGCTGATTAAAAAATTACTCAGTGAAAAGGTCAGCCAATTTCTTGTAAACGAGAACCAGGTCTTCGGCATGTTGTCCCTGCTTGTCTTTCTCGTAGAAAGAACGAAGACCCTGAAAAGTAAAACCATTTCTAATATTTTCATATACCGGGTACCGGGTACAGTTTTAGGAGATAAGAAAATGTCGGAATTACCTGCCACGCTAAGGGCAAATCGGGCGAAATTTCGATTGCTCGTCTGAATGCGGACAGAGACTTTTCTGGTTCCTGAGTTTCTTGATAAATCGCTCCCAGGAACACGAACGCGCTGTAGTTTTGCTTGTCCGCAAACAACACTGCCTGCAATGGTTAGCCTACATGTAAGATATTTAATTCCTTATAGTCCCGTGACGAGGCTTTCCATATCCGCATAGGGACTAGAATGTTAGAATGCCATTTATAAATACTCTAATTATAATTCCCATAACAAAATTGTCACGATTTAATTTTTGCTGCGAATTTCCGTCCAGTTTGCACGCGAACTCGTCACGTGAACTATATTGAAAACCGGTAGGGCTACCGGCCTTACCTGGCCGGAGATAAGTTCGCATGCGAAATTTGCAGCATATTTCGTTCATGCGAACCAGCTAGGCCAAGCACTAGCATAAAAGCATCGACGAACTACGAACGTCGGAACGTGTAATCAATTGCGCAGCTAGGCCGCCTTACCTTGCAATTTTTTAGCGCGACGTCAAAATCTTTCTTCATTATGGCTTGCTTAGAGTCGAGCAGCAGCTTTTTGATTTCCTTTGAACCCATTTCTCGAGATCAAACCACTCTTTTTTGTTTAGAAACCTTGAAAAAAATAAACAATTGAACATTAAACGGAAAAAAGTGCCAAAACAACGATCGTGCGAGCCGCCATTTTTTCTATTCGCAACCGGAAACAGGACGCACTTCCGGCACTGTGGCCAGACGCTATTTTACAAATTTAATTTGTTTTCATTGAATAATTTAGCGAATAAACTCGCAATAATGTATTAATTTTAGTTTTTCAAGTAACCTTTCTCATGAACATAATAGATATATATTAAATTTAATAATATTCTAGGTATGATTGTGCAGCACCTATGTGGCTCTATGCGAGCTGGCAACACTGATTAGCAGGACGATTTTTAAACTCACTTTCTGAACGTGCTCATTCCCATTAGTTTCGTCAGATTTTCGCGCGAAATTCGCAATGGATTACAAGAATTCGGGGAACGGTTCGCCTTCTAGCGGCAATTACTGGTAAACTAATGTAATAGGCGTAGGCCTACTAATTTTGATTTAGTCCAATGTCTACTGATCACTAATAGGCCTATACCCCTAAGCAAGTAAGCATTGTACGTGACTTCGCGTCACAAGCACGTGCAAGGTTCTCATTTACGTGCTTTGCTTTCAGCTCGCACGTGATATGTGAACGGTAAACACAGACGCGTGTGCCGTTCGAGTCTGCTACTAGTCCTACACGTAAAAATATATGTCCGAATAACCCGGAAATAAAATGCCTAAATTGCCTAATTGTTTCACAACGAGTTTAACCGCGTATTCACATGCCAACTACGGCGAAGCACGTAAGAGGCGCGATAAATCCGCATGCGAATTTAACGGAGATTCGCAGCACAAAAGTCCGTGCCTGCGAAAGCAGATCACTGATGGAACGTCCACGTAAACATAGTCAAACAGTCTCAATTGCCTTTTGTTTTGTCCGCAGGAAAGGAAATGAGCAATCGGATGCACACTCGAATTGCCAACTCCACCTGTCCGAACTTCCGCACCACTACACCAAAGTATGCTTCAAATAGGCCTATGCTCTGAGAAAATAAAATTCTTTCTCAAATAAAACTTACTTTTTCGCCCATTTAATTGTCACTCCCCCTTAAAGCCAACCGTTTATTTTTCTCACTCAGGAACACTTGCTTGGCCTCTTCAAAAACTACGTCGTGACAAATGCAAGGGTTATAACTAAGCCAGACTACACGTAATGACAATTAGGCTAGTTAACTAAGCCATTTGGTATGTAATATACTAATTGTGTCCGAGCCAGACGCAAAGATTACATGTTCAGATTAAACGTGATTATGCGGCCGATTGGGCACAATTAGCGATTTTGCCATCGTGCCAAATCGGGGCCTTGCGAATGCGCCCTATCGTCATGTTTGATGTAAAAAGTCGAACTCCAAGTTAGTCGGTCATGTTATGAAATTTCTGAAAGATGGTTCCCTTGTCCTTCGCTCGCTCGAAGAATTGATTATTAAGGTGTTCTAATTTCTAACCGTCCTGTGACGATTCTGCAGCTTCGGCTTCATCACTCTGGAGAGCCCGGAGGAAGCCAAAAGAGTCATCAAGGAGATGAACAGGGTTGAGGTGGAGGAAGGGCGCTGCATAAAGATCCGATTCGCAATGTCGCAGCTGCAGAGCCGATCCTACGATGGTGGACAGCGCCAGTACTACAGCGAAGGACGCCGGACCACTAACTGGCCCAGAAATGGGGACGGCTATCGGCCTGGAGCGCCGCGTGCGCAATCTTCGCACAATCAAACTGACAATTGCGACGACGATGACGACATGCCGCCGCTGGCGCCTCTGCACCCCGTTGTCCCAGCGCAAAATGGCGTGCGCCCAACGACAACGGAAGATGCCATAGGCTACGAACGAGGTTATAACGCAATAGGCCATCATAATTTGAGGGTTCCCGTTCAAATATTTCGCCATTTTTGTTTGCAATTTGCCGGAAAATATTTTTCCAGACTAGCATTCCTAATTGCGACACCTGTTGCCCTCCCAAACCCACCATTAATTGGGTATTCATTATGGTTTTCAAGGTGCTCATTACACGGGCGCAGTCTGCACAAACGAGAACCCCGATGATTATTCCGAGGTGCCTTCGCTCGCACCCTTGAGCCTCTCCGCCTTCAATAAGCAGGACGCCGTACCTTCAGTGACTTCTTCTGCCGGCAGCTCCCTGGGATTCCATCGGAGTAACTATGCGCAATTCTAATACCAGGGCTTTTTTCAAATATTTTATAAATGTAAATTCTAATTTGATTGTCTGAGCGGGCTAAGAACACACTCAAATGGCACCTGCGTATGTATCTATTTAATTGGAAAAATTATTTTTTGAGCGGACATTATTAAATAATCCCGGACAAGAAACTGAGTGTATTTATGGGAGTCGCTCGCGTCTTGTTTTTTTCGATTGATTAGAAAAATGGAAAACTTAATGAATTTGGCTGTACAATTGTATATAGGCCTAATTATCATACTCTTAAGACATTGAGGATGACTGAAATTGAATTATTTTTAGAAGCATTTGAAAGCTTATTTATTAATCGAATACGTTAAAATGGAATGATTAAATCTTGCATGAAAAATAATTTTATATTATTTAAATATTTCTAGCTCGCGACGAAGACCAAAACAAGTACAGCGTCATCGTCAGTAACAGTCCTGAAGGCGCGTCGGAAGTGAGGGTTTAATTAGATAATTATCTAGTCGTATAAATCTGGGTAGACGATTCTGCGCAGCTCATAACATGCCAACTTAGCTATTTGAACTAACCTTTTCGATTGCAGTTCGAAGTGATGCAAATATTCAGCCAATATTATCCTCGCCAATGCTTGATGATTCTGGACAAGCCCGAGCCCCGCTACAAGCAAGGGTGAGACGAACCTGTCAAATAAAAACATCCAGTTATTTATAGCAAACATTCTTTCTAATTATGGTTTCGTTTCTTAGGACCCTCGCGCTGGTGTACTTTGGGGATGAGAATCACGCTGCCTTGGCTGCGAGCCACCTCGATGGAAGCGTACATTGCGGCAGGACCATTCGAGTTTGGCATTTGGTTTAACATGATAGTTAATAATTATTAAGTTCAACCAAATGCCAAATAAACGAATAGTAGCATTTCGATACCTAGCCCTGATTTAAAAGCGAGAAATAGAACTGCAGCATTGTTTCATTCCATTTTTATTTTTTTTTTTATTTTTTTTTTTTTTAGAATAATGGAGCCAACAGGCTAACAAGCCCAATTATAGGCTCCAAATAAATTGTATATCAGTGACTTACAATCGTATCCACAAAACAATACAATAGCTTAACTAATAAAAAAATATAAATAAAGCTTAACCTAGAAGACAGTTTGTTTTTAAAATCAGTTTTCCCTAATTGTTTATTCGCTGCTTTGGATTAAAAAAAAACCTTGTTTGAATCATAATTTTGTAATTTCAAGTGTTTGAAAATAGCATTTATTCATGTCAGTGTTTTGTTTCATCTTTTAAACTCGCGATATGTTAATTAATAAAAATTTCTTTCGAAACAACAACTGGCCAATTCTAATTCAATATTCGTTATCATTTCTGTACTCAAGTTTTAATGTATGCATTTATGAGTTGTAACTGTTGTTAGAATTAGAATTATTACCCTGCAGGAGCCCAAATGGCAGATTGTGTACCATAAGGAACACCAATGGGCGCTTTATGTTTAGCATTTCAGAATGGGCACTAGGAATGCAATTGCAAGAATGGTAAGATCAATATTTCTATAAATGATGATGATAATGATAGGATTTCGGGGTCAGCAGGTCCTGTGGATCCAATTACAGACCCCTAGGCGATAGCAGAACCAAGGGACAAGACACAGGGGGAAGATACAGGAAGGAATCGAATCCCTAACCCCCAGTGGTCAGGAGTAGAAGCGAGCTCTTAACCAACTGAGCCACGGGAGCTCCTTCAGTTTCTACACGTATGAGCATTGATAGATGATGCGTAATTACATATTTATGATGCATTTTTAATATAACAAATGCAATAGATCTACGCAAAATCGAAAATAATTTCCCTCGGACATCTGGAAAACTACTTGACACGAAATATTAAGTAGATATTTGACTCCAGTAATACAATAATGTGGATAATTTCAATAAATTAATACGTTTATGCTAACTAGGGCACAAACGTTACATGTATTTCTTCTACA
>JAQIYI010000538.1:0-17823 GCA_034700265.1 Polyzonium germanicum | reverse complement strand
TTAAAATACATGTCTGGGAAGAGGTCTCAATACTGTCAATTGCTGCATTTCTATGTGACGTCACAGCTTTTTTGTTCTCCAAAATTTGAATTTATAATTTCCCAGTTATGCCACTCGTGTGCCAAGCACACTGTGCCTGAAATCAAACGCAGATAGTAACGTCACTCCATGATGTACATGTATGTCTATTGGCTGTTATTATTTTCTAGGCTGTAATGTAAATACGAACGTACTTTTTGACTTGTGTTTGGGATTTTTATATTTATAAAAGGCGGCGCTCTCTAATCTAAATTCTTAATCTAATTTGTGACGCCATGTGTTTTATATTTAGGAGCGCATGAGGATGAAATAAACCGTTTTATTGATCAATCACGTGCACTTTGATGCTCCGACATCGTTTACACTGCAAACTGAACTTTTTGAACTCTTTTTCTTAACCATTTCGCCCTCGCAGTCATCCCGCTGAAGACTCAGGAACCCGTGAAGGAGACGAGCGACCAAGAAGGCAGTTGTATATGCTAAAGCAGGGCAAGTGATGCCGATACTGAACGTTTGTCGTCGCCATCGCAGCAGCTTCTCTTTGATTGATTGGCTGGCAATTCGTCGTCGTCTGCTATTTGCAAAAATACCACACAAATATGGGTAACAAACATGTCTTAAAAGAGGATGTTTGGAGGGCACTGTGAAGTCTTAATTTCGACTGACACTTCACGCTGTCACTTAGTTTGCATATGTCCAGCTCAAAATTTGCTATTTATAATTTTTTAAAATGCATTTATTTGTTTTCTATTCGTTGCTTACTTTATTTAAATTTGTTTTTTTCCCACCATGTCCACATGTCTTACGCCTGTCTTAGTCTTTGTCCAATGTCCGTGTGTGGCGAATTATCAGATGTCTGGCATCTGGTAAATGAATTAAATTGATAGATGCTAGTTTTTAAGTCCGTTGTTGCGCCCTGCTCACTGATTTTTCTATTCTAACAAGAATTTTTTGCTTTAGCGTTTTTCACTAACACGTATATTCTTTAATTAATTAATTAAGCATCATTGTTTTCCCTATTTGCCAATGAATGGAAATCTTTCTAACATGTCGCGCCTGTTGCAAAAATGCAAAAAAAAAAATAACAAAAAGGGTATTCATTAATCACTATTAACGTTTTTAAACTTGGATAACTTATGCATAATGTAATAACAATTGCCTTCATTTTAAAAAAGGTTTTTGTTTATTTTTATAATTTTTTTTATTTTAGTTTATAATTACCCGTTACAATGAATTTAGATATATTGTACTTGCTTGAAGTAATGATTCTATAGGCCCTTAATAATTTAATTAAATTTAATTAATGCAAGTAGGCCTGCGTTTATAATCGAATCAGAATTAATTTAATTCCAGTTAATTTTCACCAGCAGCAACCAATCACTGAATTTTCATTTTGAAATTAATCTGTGATCATTTTTGGTAGACTTTTGTCCGTACTTTGGCTGATTTGCGTTAACTCATGTCTGTGTCTGTCTATACGTGTGTCTGATTAACACTAACTAACCTTTCCAAGCCTACCTCTGTATTTCACTTTGACGATGACCTCATGCCATGACGAGGTCGTCGTCGCTGCTTGATTTCAGATGATGTCTAAATTGTTGTTCTACTACTAGTTATCTCTAGTTAAAACTGTGACGAATAATTACAAATCTAATTAGTCTAGCTTTGCTACACACGACGCTGAACACACCTAGAAATATATATATACAATGTACATGTATTCAAAATTTCAAACGATCGAATTGAAGAGTGGAAAAGTGTTTTGCATAAATTTTTGAATTGTTTTCTCGCATTTGTAAAGTTACAGAAAAGTTAATTATAATAAATAATAATGCTTATAAATAACGATAAAAACATAGGCGATTACCGTTATTATTTTTCTCTAACTCTCAACGATTGAATGAAAACAGTGAAGCATTTACGAAACACAAAAGGCGTTTTTTAAATTTTAATAATAAATTAATTTTAATTATTCCGTCCACAGCCAAACGTTATGCTGGTTAGGCCAAATTGTTTCGAGAAATTTGAGTGCGCACTCAAGGCTGATCACTCCAATCGATCGCAATAATAATTTAAAGAGTCCCTAAACCCTATAGGCCTATAATTACTCAATTAACAAGGTTTTAATCCCCCAAAATAAATAAATAAATTATCGGTGATCCAGCTGCGAAATTAATAAACAAACAAATGCAAATCACCCTGATTTGTTTGTTTCATTTTAAAATATAATTAATCCTATATAGTTTGATTTGTTCTAAAATAAATTAACTAAGATGCGCCAGCAGTGATTTGATTCGACCAGCATTTCAAATAAGTGGCTCCAATGTGTCTTAATATCATGCAGTGTGCCCTACGTGAGCACTTCTCAGATGTAAGTGCGCACTTGAGCAGGCAACTTGCATGTGTAAGCCTACTTGAGCTGATTCCTATTAAGACGAGTCCCACGTGGTTTCAGCTCAATCAGAGGTGAGAGTTCATGTCAGCTCTGGTGTGAGGCGTCGACGAAGCTGACGCTGTACGATTGGCGAGTAAGTAGCAGCTTAAAACAAACGTTCGACTCGATGCAATGTCCATTTTCGAGTGCAGGTTACACTGACGTCTAGTACTTCCATGTCTTTCCTAGAAACTGGCAGAACATGGGCTTAGGCTTGCGGAGGATGTCCGGAGAGGAACTGCTGCTGCTGCCGCCGCACGACGCGGACGATGAGTGGTAGAGGGACCTGTTTCGCAGGCAAATGAAGGTGGACACGAGGCAGGAGATGACGAGGATGGCCAGCAGGAAGATGACCGTGGCCGTGAAGCTGGACGTGGAGATGCAGATGAGCCCCGAGTTGTCGCTGCTCAGCATCGGGTAGACCATGGTGGCCGACGTGCCGTTGGCGCCGCCCGCGCCGTCCAAGTTGAAGGCCAGGTCGCCCGTCGACACCACCTTGATGTTGCCGTCGACGCCAATGGACTTGGCCTTGATGGGAATGGCCTCGCCCACGCCGACACCCAATCTGGAGTTGGAGCGGCGCGTCAGTCGCCGTCCGGCCGATCTCTCCAGCCGCGGACGTCCGCCCTGGACGTAGGGCAGCTGCGCCGGCGGCTTCTGCAGGTTCTCGCTGATGAGCGTCTCGGCCGCCAGCCTCGCCGGTCCCTCCACCGGCTGAGCGCACTGCTCCGGACACTGGTAGCGGCATATCTGGATGGTGCACTGGAAGTGGACGTCCATCGAGTCGGGGAACTTGAACGCCTGGAAGTGGGCGTACAACATGACCGACGCGCTCGTGCCGAAGTTCTTGATCTTGGTGAACTTGGACATGAGCTTTGGCCGCACGATGCAACCTTGATCGTCCACCAGTTCGATCGGCGTCCGCTTGCCGTCGTGCGCCACGCAGTCGCGCACCAGCATGTCGAACTTGTTCTCGTCGTCCTTGATGGCAAGCACCATCGTCATCGTCTGGCCGATCGTATGGCCCGTCACTTCGTTCGCCCACGGTCCCTTGCCAACCTATGTGGATTAAGGTACGAACCAGCATATAGAAACAATTGAAATCAATTTAAATTCCTTCTTTTTATTTATACCCAAAGCATTTATTTAAGAATTTTCTTTTATAAATCTCTATAGTTTAAGTTTTTTATAATTTAATTGTAATTAAAGTAAGCTCAATTACATTTAAATTAAAACTAGTCTGCAAATATTCGATTTTGTAATCAAAATTCTAAGCACATTGAAATCCTCGATTTATTTTTAGTGAATTAAACTGGTTGAATTAATTCCAATTACTTTCACAATTAAATTAATTCTCAGATTTGATTTGTTCTTTTTCGTTCCAAGACTTGCAATACAATTTCAAACCTGAATCTGCATCCAGCAGCCGACGTTGTCGCCTGCAAAGTCGGTGTGCACGATGTCCAACATCTCGACGTTGAAGGGCTTGAAAGTGACCGACTTCTCGTAGTAGTCGTGCCACGAGCATCGAAGCTTCCGCGCCTGGTCCCAGACTTCCTGCACCAGCGGATCGTACTGGACGACGACGGTGTTCTCGAAGTAGGAGCCACTTCCGCTCTGCTCGCCGTAGCCATAAAGCCCGTTCTGCGTGTTGCCCGTCGTGCCGCAGCCGTTGATGGCGATGTCGAAGGTGGCCGACGTCAGGCCTTTGCCCGGCCGCATGTAGACGCAGTGCTCGTTGTCGTAGTTGCCCTTGCTGAAGATGACGCCGAAGAAAGGCTTGTCGAACTTGATGGCCACCTTCATCTGATTCTTCTCGCACTTGGCTTCCAGGTGCAGAATCTGCGGCATCTCCGGATTGGAACGCTGCCACTGCTCGTCGCCCGCGCCGCTGATCGAGTTCGGAAATCCGGGGAAGTTGCTGGCGCCCATCGGAACCACGGCCACGCCCAATTCGCCCAGATCTCCCGATCCAATTTGGGACTGCTGAACCATCAGTTCGTGTTGCTGTTGAAGCTGTTGTTGCTGTTGTTGCTGCAGCTGTTGTAAATTTGCTTTCTGTTGCAGGGCTTCTTCGTTGCTGGGGACGTTGTTGTTGTTGTTGATCTGCTGCTGCTTCCTCTGAGATTGCAGTTGGGCGAAATGTTGCTCTGCCAAAGGATTTCCGTTGTGCATTGAATGACCGCCAGCAACTTGCCGGTCTTGTTGTCCGAATGGACGTGGCGGTCCTGATGGCGGCAACTGAGGAGGCATCATCTGCGCCAGTGGAAGACCTTGCAACTGCGGAGGTATCATCTGATGTCCGAAATTTTTGTTCTGGGTTTGTCCTTGTTGATGGAATTGTTGTTGTTTCAGATGCTGCTGCTGCTGGTTGTTGGGCACACCGTGCTGTGGGAATTGACCTTGTCCTTGACCCTGTTGCTGTGGAGGTGGTGGGCCCATGTTTGGTTGGTTTTGTCCATTTTGTGGAAGTGACTGTTGTGGCTGTGAGGGAGGACCTCTCTGTTTGGGCCCATCCTGGTTATTGCCCTGTTGTTTTTGGTGCATCAGAGCTAACGATTGACTTTGAAATGTTGCAGATTGAGATGGTGCATTGTCCTGATGCTTGGCGTAAGTCGCGGCTCCGCCTTGTTGTCCGTAGTTGCCGCCGCCGCCTCCTCCCGAGTTTCTGCCCGGCGATGGCAGAACCAAGGCTCCGGGTCTCACCTGAACCGGAACTGGAACTGGAATTGGCGGTGGACCCTGTGACTGTGCAGGAAGAGGCGCAGGTGGTGGCGGAGGAGGAAGATTTGCGCTGTTGGCATAGGACTTTTCCTGCGCTTCGATCACTTCCGACACTCTGGAAGACTCTTCGGCAATCTGATCCACGATCTCTCCATTTCGAGACTCCACAGACGACGAATACGACCCTGAAGCTGAAGCTGGATTTGAAGGTGACGCGGGTGCTGAAGCTGAAGTTGATTTGCTGATCGTCTTTTCTGTACTCGACGGTGTACTTTGATCGGCCGCCAGAACCACCTGTGGAAATTGCGTAAGTTTTTATTTGCCTATTTATTTTCTTAATTTATTTGAAGTTCAATTTGCAAACTGGTTTCTGCCTCCCGAGGTGACGCAGTTTGTTTGTGTTTACAGTTAATAGTTTATACCATTTATGTATCGCTGGGCCTAGTAAAAGAAAGGTTAAACCTTGCTCTGGTCAATGTGTTCACACACAAACCTGTTTATAAGATTTTGGGAGAATTTTCAGAGAAATTGTGCTCGTAGGGCGCGCGCGACGCTTTGGCCCAACCCCTTCGTCAACCTCCCTTAGTTGTTGTTTACCTGTTTCTGTATTCAACGTTAATTTAAAATTCTGCGCCCAACCGCCACCACATCTATCTAAATTTAATGTTGTATTGTTAGCATCCTGGACGCTGGCTCATCATCACGGTGAAAGCCACGTACAGCGATATGCCGGTCTTTTAAAAGGTCAGCAGGACGCAAGCGATGGCCACTAGGCTTTTATGATGGACATTTTTTATTAGTTTTTTTGTTTTGTTTTTCATGACTAGAGTTCAACGCTAGGAATTTATGTTAATGTTAATAAATCTTGACGTTAATGCGCGCGCTGTCATGACAAGTGAATTAAAATAGTTTAAAATTAAATCTGTGAGAAACATTTTATTAATATTTTTAATTAATATTCTTTGCACTTATTCTGTTACATTAAGCGCGGTTCGTAATAACTGGGTGCTGCACAAGGCTTTAAAATAAATTTAAGTTAAAAGTGCATGTATAATTAAAGCTCAAACCTAAATAGCATTTCAAATTTCTCTTGTTTAAGTAAAATTTTAGTGTTCTTAAATAGTTGAATGTTTTTTAGGTTTGCAGACTTACATTTTTTAAATACAATTTCTATAGTTCTATATTAATTAATCCCGATTAAACCGAGTTGATCTTAGATACCTAGTTAAAACCTAATTAGGTCTTCTTTATTAAACACATTTAGCATAATTTTATTAGCTCAAAACAGGCCAAATTAGTTCATTAGTTTATCTTAATTAGGTCTACTAAATTGTTCAGTTTAAATACAATCAGCTAATTAGTTTTCCTGATATGTTGTTTTAAATTTAAAAATTTCAATAAACCTATTTCAGATTTTAGTTATTTTCATTTTAACTATTATTTTCATTTTAACTATTATTTTCATTTTAACTATTATTTTCATTTTAACTATTATTTTCATTTTAACTACTATTTTCATTTTAACTACATGTATTTTTTTTGTACTCTTTTGGGGAAGTAGTTACTAATTAGCATGACATTTATTTGAATTTCCCGCCTCCGATAACTCGTGCACGTAGTCACGTGATCAGGTCATCGATGCCAGACGCGTGAGATCGATGCGCATCCGCCGCATTTTCTGACCCCATTTTGAAGTTTTACGCCGAATTATTCTTGGCGCAGTCTCGCTCTTTTTCAATTTTCTCCTCGTCGTCCGGAAAAAGAAAAAACACCGCAAGCAAAACCGTTTTATTTACGACGGTAGAGAGGCGGAGCAATCGCCGAGTGCAAGTTTAGTCGCGAAAAAGAAAAAAAGACGGAAGTTAAGTTGAAAGAAAAAAAAAAAAAATGTCCGACCTGCACCGACCTCGCTCGTCACCGTGACCTCGATATGACGGAGAGAAGATCAAGTCGGTCGTAAAAAAGAAATCTCTGCGCTCCCTCGCCACCTTGGAAGATGAAACCGGTAGGGAAAACGAGGCCCAATTTTACTCTTTACAATTATAATTGTATGTAGGCCTACCTACGTGTAGCTTCACACGCACACACATCGGCAGCCGCCGTTTCGTGATCAGCACGCAGTGAAACCTCCATGTCTAAAGTACAATGTAGGCCTAGGCCTATCTTGAATTATCTTTTCCTCGTCAGTACTAATTATCGGTGTGATTGTTTTCGATAGTGGGGGGTGGCTATGCCCCCCACAGGCCCACACCAAATATCAATCAATCAAAACGATATTTTAATTAGCCTTCGAGGTAGGCCTATGTGCGCAGTTTGGAACACTGACGCAGTGTCGCAGTTTACGAATTTTTTTCGGATTTCGCACACTTGAGCGCTTTGATTTGAGTTCACCATCGCTTTGCTCGCATAAAATTATATAGAAATAAGCAAACATTTTCGCCGCCACCGATCCATGTGTGTAATGTAAAATTATACCGAAAGGACGTAATTCGATGACGGTAGATCTAAATTAAAAAATTGATCGGCTCATTATTCTTTGATGTCGGTCCCGGTTCGTTAATCAAAGTTTTAATTCGCCCCACCCGCCCCCTCAACAAGAACCTCGCACCTCATTTGTACTTTAGGCTTATTCACTCGACCCAATAATTTATTATAATTAGGACAGCAAGTTTATTCCATAATTATTAATTAATATGGCTGGAGTCACAGATGACTTGTAGAGCTGCTTCGACATGAAATAATCCCAAGACAGACTAATGGCGTTATTTCTCCATTGGAAAAATGACGTATTCTCAGCCTGTCTTGAGATTTTTTCAAGTCGACGCAGCTCTAACAGCCATTAGTGTTTCCAGCCTAAAGGTCCTGGCATACTTACAGCTATGGCCACAAGCACCGTCGTGGTTAACCTGAGCAGCAACATGGCTTTTGTTAAGAGTTCTCCTTTATTCAGGACCCTCAGAAAAGTTAATGAGACGAAGACTCTCGCCTGCAAATACAGAACGAACAAACAAATACAATTAGGCTACACGAACCGATACGTAGGCAAAATTACCAAGGCCTACAACTTGAACGCGACTTGAGCCTGCCTTCACTTCATAGGATTACATTGTAAAGATAGTAGAGTCGCATTTAATTTTATAACCCGTACGGTTACCAACCTGAGACTTTAACATGAGCTTTAAGCAGTGAGTTCAGTTTAAGCACCAGCTTACATTATTAGCTTGCAGGTACCTGCGTAGTTTTCTGTTGAGTCAATGATAGTGGCCTATCAGTCCGAGCGAGAGTAACACGTGACATCACATCACCAGCACTGTCTTCATTGTTTTTATTACACGGGAGTTTAGCGCCCACGTGATGTCCGGACGAACAGAAACACTCGCCCTTCCAGTCTGTGGGTAGTAGGCCTTCGCTCACTCAAGACGATTAACTTAAGTTTATTTTCTGTAAGGAAAAGCTCGATGACAAAATATTCCTACTCCATTCCATGTGTTTGCTGATGTAAAAGATGTTGGCCAAAACCACCCAGCCCAATGGGATGAACTTTATGCCGTTCATGGCTTGAAACTTCCGCGGTCAGCACGTAGAACAGATTGTTCGGCACCGAAAATGCCAAACAGTTTTTTCCAATGGCGCCTGCGTCGCGGTGATTTATAGACACAATTCATTTTTTTTTTTTTAAATACATATGTAGGCCTAAGTACTACATATGTCTTGTAATAATTGAGTGATTCAGTCACCCATGTTCTTTTTTATGTTCTCCACGTTCTGCTCGTGCTCTTGGGTTCCGGTTGTTGGCGTGCTTGCTTGAAATTGGATTAGCGTGTCGTAAAGTGTTCCCATGGCGAACAGCAGTAGCAGGATGACAATGAATATGCTTTAGGTTGAACGTGTAGGGAAACGATTATCAAGATCTTAATTAATTGGACTTGATTAAACTTAAGGTTGGTATCCCTAAGGGTTATGAGGAAAACTTGAGACTGGCTAACTCCATGGGATTACGTTTGAAAGACGGTCTTCAGTCTCCCGTTATAACCCTTAAGGATACCAACCTAAATGCGGCGAATTAACCTACAGTAATGAGCAGGGTGACCCAAATTAAATTATTTTCTCAACAGAAACTTAATCCTTCCCTAGTAAACTGAAAGTATGCTTATAAAATTACTTTTCTAAAAATGACAAGTTAATGCTTTTAATAAAAATACTTTTATAATAAAGAAAAATTAAGTTATAAAAAGACGTTTCTAAAAATAAAGATTAATGCTTTTAAAAAATGTTTTTCTAACAAAAATGCATTTCTAGCGAATTATATGCTTTTATAAAATGTTTGACTAAACTTATTTATCTTTTGTCTAAAACTTGTTAAAATCTTTTTACTAAAATGTTGTCTTAAATTTCTTGGATAAAACTTATTTGTCTAAAGTTTCTTGGATAAAACGTTTTTGTCGAAAATCTCTTGGATAAAACTTTTTTGTCTAATTATTCTTGGGGAAAACAATTTTTGTTTTCATTTTCCAACCGGTTTTAAACATTCGTATTTTTTTCTTTCGAAAGCAATATATTCAGAATAATTAAATAGTTTCAAAATTGATCCCCAAACAAAAAAAAAATGCTTTAAAACCCGTTAAAAAAAACTTTTACTTAAGGTTTATCGTAACTCATTTGGGTCACCATACTGCGGCGTATGATGCTATAATGGGGCGATTGCAAGTTTGTTTTTACATGACTATAATGGACCATGCCGAATACGGATGGTACTTCTCGTAGTAGCATCGGACACGAGTGACGATGTAGTCCTCTCCGACTATGCGAGCGACTGTATTTGGATTAAGTGGTGTAATTATTATTTAAAAAAAAACATCATGGCCTTCTCTAGTCAGTATTTTTGTTCATCATACCTGATGTCACTAGAGCGCGCACGTCGGTTTCAGTGCATAGTGAAGGGACGCAGACTTGAATTTCAAATGTCTCTGGACTTGGTTTTGCCGGATAGATATGGTTGTTCTAGTAGACGAAAATACAAACAAAACGCGTCTCAAATAAGCCCAGATGACTTTGATTAAAGGAAGCTAACTATAGATTAATCCTTGGTTAATCCATCCATCCATACTTAAGGGCTAGTTTAATTTTTTTTTTGCTGCGTCCTTAGTTTGACGGGGCAAAATTCTGTTTTCGATGCGGCCCTACAAAACGTGGCTTGCGATCGATCGAGCTAAATCTATATTTGTCTATTGCCCATCATTGATGACGTTGATGAGTCAACCTCAGACATATGCTCAACATGTTTGAAATGAGCAATATATTTTTGTGTTTTGTTTACTTTAGCTTTTCATCGTACGTCGATGTGTAATGCACCACATGCATGGTAAAAACAACGTACCGGTACTTCCTTTTCAAGTGCAATCACTTTAAATCTAAAAGAATTCGCCTAATTTAAGAAATAATGTTATTTTTTACCGCATTTTAATGTGCGCCAAAAAGCCGCTTATGGAATGGGGATTTCAATCCTCCACGAATCAATTCCTTGCTTGTTTTTTTATAATTTTAGTCATTTTATATGGTTCAGGGATCAACAGGGCTAATGCCCAAATTGCAGATAATTTTCCAAAAAAGAAAAATGAAAAAAAAAAACCCCAAAGATTAATCAAGATTAATGCAAGTCTACCTCATAGAACACAAGGTAAAATTGGGTCTTCTCCCGTTTTCCCCACACCGAGCGATTGAAGGAAATTAGCCAGAAGGCACGTGTGCCATTTGAGTCTGTTGTTAGTCCTTGGTTCGCTCGCGCGGATAACTAGCCATGTGTCCTTACCTGTAGCTCCCAAACTCTGTACTCTTTGGGCATGTTCGGATACTCGGCGATGACGGTGCACATTGAGCCGCGGAAGGCGGGCGTTCGGCCCGGCCTCTCGTCGACGTCCAACCGGATGCACTGATTGTAGCTGCCCGTTCGCAACCTACTTCCCCGCATAGTGCCGCTGGTGAACTTTCCAGTGGCGTCGATCACTTGATATCGGGATTGAATCATTTTGAAACTTCATTTACAAACTGCAATCATTGGGCTTACTAGAATTATTAGAACTATTGGAATGGTTAGATTGGATGATTAGAACGATTAGAATTAGGGCCTACACTGTGCAACAGTGATTAATTATCATTCCCTGAAAAATGTAAATGAAAATTAGTCTATGGCGCTCATAAATTTTCATTTTTATTTTCAAAAACTAGAAATATTCCAAGGTATTTTTTATTTTATAATCAGGGTGCCGAAATTCGTGGGAAAAACATAAGTCACCATAAAAAAATAAACATCAAAAGGTGCTTTGAGATTTCTACTCACTGGCGACGATCCAGAAGGGAAGTTTTCCTCTGAGCGTGTCGAATATCGATGGCCCGACGGAGTAGAACGCAGCCTGGCATTCCTGCGAAGTGTTCCTGATGGCGCCGATGATTTTGGGCAGTTGAAACAGGCCGCGTTTGTCCAGAGTGCGTCCGGCTCCGTCGGGAAGCAATATTTTCGCGATGTCCTCTAGGGTGACGTCTTCTTTTAGCAGAGGTTCGAGGGCGTCCAGCGAGCGTTTCAGGGGATACGAGTACTCGTTCTTGTGTTGGTCTTCCACCGGACATACGCGATCGGGCAGGAACGCGAGGATGAGGACGGTGCAGCACACGACGACGACGTTAGGGAACGAGGACATAGCTGACTTTGGCGATGTGGCGATTGTATTTACCCGTTCTTTTTTGTATAGATCTTGAGTTTAGTTCGGTTCTAAGTGCGCAAATACTTAAAAGAGTCTACGTGGCCAGGTTTCTGCTCGCTAGGCCGACCGCTCTTCAAAGGACTCGCTATTCCTGCGTCTTCAGGCATCAACAAAGCAAGAGAAGTCTTGCGACGTTGCCAACGGTTCATTTACATGTTCCGCAAATTTTGGCCTGTAGGCTCTATTGTATACTTTGGTTGTTTGCGCAGATGGCACGGCCATTGTGGCCTCGTAGAAGGCACTTTGTTTCAAACACATGTGTTTGTCCAACCACTCGTTTTGTTTTTTTCTCTTCTCTTCTGCGAACGATCCATTTCATTATTCCCAATCTGTGATATTCTTTTTTATTATTTCAAATAAGCCTATTCCGATATTTTAACTTATTAATTACAAAATAGGCATACATGCACAATTTTATATTGAATATAATTTAGTGGATATAGATAAATCTTAATTATATTTGATTTCTTTAATTATTAAATTTATGGGATATTATTAATTAATAAATATAGGCCTATTTGATTTAATTAATTAAATTTATTGGATATAAATAATTATTAAATATATTTGATATAAATAATTACTAAATACCGGTATATTTGACTTAATTAATTATTTAATGTACATGCATTTGGTTAATTAATTATTAATGTACTGTATGTGAATTTTATTTGGACCAAATTTGAATAATCGCCATATTTTATTTCGGCAAACTTCATTAGTACGGTATGCCTATATGCATGTAGACATGTAGGCCTAGTATAGTAGTTATTATGTTTAGCATAACTGATACAACAAAAGATTGTCACCGTAATCGGAACAGGCATGTCAATGATAGCAAGCCTAACGAAATTTTTTCTTCATGCACCATTTTTGTGACATCACAAGAACCTCGGATTGTCACGTTAGGCATCATAGGCGGGTCGGTCCCTCGACCCAATATATTGGTCTCTTAATTATGTCAGGTACAAATCGATTCCAAATGATGAGAAGATGCTAGAAATAAAATGGCGTCACATTCGTTATAACTAATAACGCTTAGTTGGACCAATTGTGTTGGTTCAAACAGATTTTAATACCGATACACTTATCGTGTACGTGGTGAGTTTTATAGAATATTCTTGTTCCATAAAACTGAATTTTACAAAACTGCCCACATACCCAATACTATTCTGTTGAAACGTGACAACGTGTATAGAGAGCTTGACAGCGTATCTTCCCACGCATTATTTGTTTGTCGTAATTAACCAATCAAAGAGAGCAACGTTGTATTTATTATACGATCGTCTGCTCTAGCGCATAATGCCGCGTAGTTCAAACCCTTTGCGTTCAACTTATGGTCTCCTGAGATGAAACCTACGCTCGTATGTTAAACAACTAAGACAATTCAGTTTTGCAAAATTTGAAAAAATATCAATTTTATTTATTTTTTTGGATAGTGGTATACCGGTACCTTTTTCGCAAGGTAGCAACATGCCCAATTTGCATATAGTGAACTATACGTCGATCGTGCTACTCTGGCTGGCTAGGACATTTGATAGAAATTGCACTAATGGCCTAGTTAGTTATTCATTCCAACCTAAGACGCGTGTGTTCGTCGTTGCCCAATGAATACGTCGTTTCCATTTCCTCTTGCAAGTCCCAGTAGATGTCCGATTCCGAATCGTACGGATCGTCAGGGTCAATCGACAGACGAACTTCTGACTGATCTCTGACGTTGGTCCATTGATTGACGACCAGCGGTTGTGTCAGGAACTCGTCTTCCTTGATGTTAGCTCTGCCAATTGACACGTCTCCACTGTTCGCGGTGCGATTAGGCGCTATAAGCAACTTCTCTAGCGTCATAATGGGAGCTTCCGCTAACAGATGGAGTACCAGTGCGACTGGGAAACAGATTACGACCATGGTTATCTGAGTTTCGACCTGCAACGACAAACGCGAGTTCAAATTTAGAAGAAAGAAAAAAATCTTTACATTTACAAGTTTTTATTTTAAAACTTGATTTCTATTTTGATTATAATTCCAGATCCTTACGAGGAAAAACAGCTGTTGAGTTAAGTTCTCTTTTCGAGCGGCCATCATGTGCATGACGATGCAGAAGTGCGTCAGGTAATACGTGTACGACAGACGACTGAGTGGTATAAAAGCTTTCCAGCTCAGAATGGTGTTGACAATTCCTGCAGACAAATTAATGAAACCAAGTTTGTTTAGATTTGCGAAAAAAAGAAAAGAAAAAAAAGAAAGACGTTTATTTGTAGGCCCACCTCCGTAGCCGGAAGAGCAGGCCAGTATTACCCATCCTATGCCCAGGGCCCATGCGGGACGCGCGAACGTTCCGTACACGGTGAACATGACGTTTGACATGGCCTTTTCGCCATTGGTATATGAATACATCCCGAAAACTAAGCCAAACAACATGGCGCCAACGAACAGCCAAGCAACCGTCACAAATACCTGAAGAAATTTGAAAGCAAAAGTTGCAATTCTTTTTTTTGTTTGTTTTCTATATGGCGCATTTAGAGTAAGAGCTAAAACATGAATTCCATGTACATTGAGTAAGATATGCGCCAACACTTACGCGTTCACACAAATTGCTAACAATGTGAGATTTAGCAATCTAAGGCATTAGGCCGAAAGTTGGCTATTTTGCGCCAAATGTTTTTATTTTTGCATCAGGTCGTAGTTTTAGCAGACACTGTGAACGCGCCTTTAGGCCTAATCTTTTATTTATCCCCTCCGCCAAAGTTCATCATACCTTGTGCATCTTGATGGGCTCGTTATCTCTGCGATAGTGAAAGTAGCCAAACATCATGCCTATGAGGAACGGTCCAATGCGGCACCATGGTTTGTGGTAAACTTCTTTGATGTAATCCATCCTCTGTTCGGGTCTGAAACGAACAACACAAGTAGGCGATTTCAGTCGTAAGCCTCTCTACGACAGGCAATGCGCACGGATAAAAACATGCTAGCAGTGATCGCCGATCCTTAAGGGGATCATTTCTCTCACTGCACACGTTTGAGCATACTCAAATGTTTCCCACCTCGCGTGCCAGGTGTTGAACGATGCGAGTTCGTGGTAGTAAATGATGTAAGCTGGCGTAGCGAGCGCAGCTGCGAAAGTTGCCATCCACAGAGACATTCCCATTATGGGCTTCCTGCAACCATACAATGTGTAACCTTACATGATCATGTTCGTTGAGGATCAAAGGATCGATCGATCAACCGATCAATATCTGAAAGACAAACCTGCAAAGAGCGTACAACAGTATCGGCGATACTAGGAAGAAGAAAGTGTCTTGACACAGGTACCACGATTGAGCCATGCACTGCAACGATCGATTTGCTTTTCATTTATGCGATATTCAGCGTGACGGACTCGATCCTGTCTGACGCACTCGTAGCCCACTCACCGCTTCCTTATCGCCAAAGTAGACGTTGATGTAGAGAAGGTTTCGCCACATGGTCCTCCGACATTGTTCCTGGTTGTAGTTATCCGTGTTTGGCCAGAAAGGTCCAGATCCAGTTTGCGAGAACAGGCCGATCGTGAACGCCAACGTGAGCGCATAGGCTGGAGTTATCCTTTTAGAAAGAGATCTAGTTGGAATTCGGGTATCACGTCCAAGCTCTTCTTTTTCTTCACACTGGACTCAATTATAATAGCTGCTTCAAGCATGACTCACGTGTGCATGCTTGATTGAGTCAGTCAGAAGATTAGCTAGCATATCTAAATGTATCATTATTTCTGGAGAATTCTGAAATTTCACGAGACCTTAGAAGTCGATGGAGGTAGAAAAGGCCAACGTTCAAATTCTTCGGGACCGCTTTGCTTTGTTTCAACGCGACGTATGCGACGAGAAACCCACTTGGGATGACGTAATTTGGTGCGATTGTGAAATATGGGAAAACTTGAGCGTCACTCGAGACTGTCTTTATTAACCATTTTATTAACCATTGATTAATTGATCATGGATTCATTCGAGATTCCGTGGGCTTACCTAATGCACATGAACGTGTCCACCGAGAATTCGGCGTTCGAGTATATCTGAGTCCAGAATACCTGCAACAGGTAGAGGCATTCCAAGGAGTTCTCTGTTCGAAATTAACGCTCTGGTCAAAATTATTTGGCTCTGAATTGGTTTCTGAATTTCGTTTAAGGATTTGTGCGCTCCGCGTCTACGTACTCCATGGTTCTGTCCAAAAGAATTGAACAGCCACATGGCCAATGACCACCCACATCATGCTCAACGACCGCAACCCGTCGATGCAAGCGAGGCTTTCGTCCTTTCGACTGGCGGTGTTGAATATCCTTCTGACGTTTGTGTTGGCCGAAAATGCCCTGAATATCGTGTCTAGAGAACATTTTGCGATTCGCAGATTCTATAATCCGCCTTAGTTTATGCCCGACTTTGATCGAATTAACTAAACGATTTATGACTTAATGTTCTCTACCCAGGACGGCGTACTTGGAACGGCGAGTCCTTGGTTCACTGCTAGTCACCGTCAGCTCGTAAGCAGTTCCGATGAACACCATGCCAAAGAACATGGTAAACAAGATCCTGTAAGATGTGAGAACTTGTTATTGATGAATCCAGTTGCCCCGCCTGCACATCGAACAATGTGAAACATTTCCCCTTCCCCAAGTCGGGTTGCTTACAGTACGAAAATCGACGTTGCATCCCAGGCTCGCGACTTTTTAGTTTGGCAATGTTTCTCGTCGACGATAACCTCGAGATCTTTCCAGTCGACCACTAAAAATGCAAACAAAAGATGAAAACAATTGTCATGCTTCATTCATCGCGCTTTAAACTTCAGTTGAATTCAACTTGTTCTAGGCCTAGTCGCATTTCAAGGTGACTGCGTTTGATGCAATCGTCAAAGATCAAACGACACCACCATCTTGAAAGTTGTGAACAAGTTGATGGCAGTTTTGCAGTGTCAACAGTCGCGTTGAGCGCTATTGATTTCATTCAATTTCCACTTGAGTTGAATTCGACCGAGCTTGATTCACATTTCGCTTGAGGAAATCACCAACATAAGTGGCACAAAAATGATTCGACTTCTGCGATGGTACGTTTTATTTTATTTCTATTTTAAGAATCTGGGGGTGTTTCTTAAAACAAAAAATAAAATGTACCATTAAAATGTGCAATTAATGTATGATTAAGGGCATGGTTCCGCCATAAACCAAAATTAGGCCAGCATTTATGGGCGATGCCTGATCCTGCATCAAACTTGATAGACGATATACTCATTGCAATCGATTTAGGATGTATTTCTTACTTGATTTAAACATGTAATTGAGCTCTTCTGCGGAACACGTGGATGGGATGCAAATGCCTCGTTTCGACTCCAGCTGCGTGCGTGTGTTTGTATAGAATGGACAATATAGTACATTGTGCATGTACAAATTAAAAATCTACTATAGCCTACGTGTATGTTCATGAAACTTGGGCTAATTTTGACATACACTCAGCTATACTGATCAATCGCGATCATCCTATATCTTAATACGTACATTGAATGATGGCTTTTTGAAGGTTGCGAAGCAATATTTCCCAGTGAAATCCGGTTCTCTGCCCGGACATCCGGTGGCATCTGCGCAGGTCGCCTTCCTCCAGACCACCAATTCCTTGCACTGTTTCATCGCACCTGTCCAGTTCAAATAGCCCTGGTTGAAACCAGCCGAGTACTTCCCGTACGCATCCAACACTAGATGGACAAATATTTTTAAAAATGATCACTAGGCAATCACTGTATGTAATACTAATGATGTCCAAGCGATACCCACAAGCGGGCACCATGTGTGTGCGTTTTAAAACGTGATACCTATGTCGAGTGCAATATGTTAGGACGAGGTCTGTATTTTTG
>JAQIYI010000537.1:0-17854 GCA_034700265.1 Polyzonium germanicum | reverse complement strand
ATCGCGAAGTCAGGTATCGAGCACTGTGGTATCGAGCGATTGAGGAGTGTTCCAACGTAAGACCGTGCTCGATACGTGACTCCGCGTTCGCAGCGACATCGAGTGGCCGCAAGGTTAACTATGAAAAACCTGTTAGCTATGGGAACCAGAAAATCCAGGGAGTTTCCAGACCTGTATGTACGACCATGGTCAGGGACTTCTTGAGTCACTATGACGCAGGAAATGTTCGTCTCATCAGCCGGCTCACCAGACCGCGTTCTTTGAACAGCAGGAACCTGCAAATGTTCAAAGACATAATTAAATCCTATAAAACATCAGATTGACTCAGTGACTCAATTAGATCTAAAGGGGGGAGCTTGATGAGAGTGGAACTAGGCAAAGTTCTCAAGTGCTTGATTGCGTCATTGTCTCAGTCGATCTGCATGGCCCACGGTCCGTACATACAGGTCTGGAAACTCCCTGGATTTTGTGACTCGCTTAGTGATGACAAATCGCATAGTTTTCATGCTGCCCACTAGGTGCGCTACACGTAAGCAGTGTCGCTGTGATGTTCTTGATACCCTTTACGTTCTCGATACCACGTTCACGATACCATGCTCGATACGTTGGAACCACTGTCTTACATACAGGTCTGGAAACTCCCTGGATTTTCTGTACCGCTTAGCGAAGAGCAGAGCATACTTCACCTTGCGGCCGCTCGATGTCGCTGCGATCGAGCTTACTCGTATCGAGCACCGTGGTATCGAGCGATTCACGGATGTTCCAACGTATCGAGCACGGTCTTACATCCCTCAATCGCTCGATACCACGGTGCTCGATACGACACTGCTCGACCGCAGCGACATCGAGCGGCCGCAAGGTTAGTATGAAAAAGGGCTTCGCTAAGACCACGGTCTTACATACAGGTCTGGAAACTCAAACGAGTTTCAGTAGTGAGGGGGGGCGATCGCTTAGCGATGAGGTTTTTCATACTTCACCTTGCGGCCAATCGATGTCGCTGGGGTAGAGGGAATAAGTATCGAGACCTTGGTATCGAGCGATTCACCGATGTTCCAACGTATCGAGGAACATCCCTCGATCGCTCGATACCACGGTGCTCGATACTTATTCCCTCTACCCCAGCGACATCGAGTGGCCGCAAGGTGAAGTATGAAAAACGTCATCGCTAAGCGACGTAGACAATCCATGGAGTTTCCAGACCTGTATATAAGACCGTGGCTAAGACGTACCCCCCCCCCCCTCACTACTGAAATTCCAGAGTTTCCAGACCTGTATGTAAGACCGTGGCATGGCCAAAGAGCTAGTGAAGCCTAAATAGCTGTTCAAATGAAAGCTATGACTCCGCCATTTTCTTCTTCTTCTTCTTGACTTATTTTGACTTCTTCAGTTCTTCTTCTTATTTACACTTTTTGGCTTTTCACATCATTTATTCACGTATAGAAGCCACATCGCTGGGAAAATGGCTATGAACGCCAACGTGAGAATCAATATTGAGAACCAGAACAACACATCCAGGGGATGGTCCAATGGAGATCGAACCCATGACTCACAGCAGCCACAAGTGAGGGGTATCACAACTGGGGCGCGCTCCGCCCACTGAACAACTCGAGCTCCCCAAGACGCGTCTAGAGGAGCTCCGGTAACCCAGCGAGTCGAGGCGAGCTCGGCATTCAGCTTTGCTCTGCTCACACACGGTTACTCGGAGTCGCGGGTTCGATCCCCATTGCACCATCCCCTGGATGTTGTTGTTCTGATTCTCTATATTGATGCTCCAGTCGGCTTTCGTAGCCATTTTCCCAGCGATATGGCTTATATACATCAAAAGTCATGTCATAAGTTAATATAAGAAGAAGAAGAAAAAGTACTCATTTGAGTACGCGATACTTTAAGGCAAACGTATCGATACTTTCCAGACATTGATGTATCGATACTCGAGTATTCGATACTCTAAATGTATCGAGTAGTACTCGTAGGCTACTCGTACTTGGTATCGCGGAGCAACGCTACCTCACAGTCGTCTGAGCTGATTCATGCGCGATCTGTTTGAACTTGTTTCGTCAAGCTTTTGTGTGAAATTACATCGAAAAGGTAACCAATTATTTCATTTTTTTTCATAATTAATTACGGTAGGCCTACTCGTTCTGTGCATGTCGCCGATGTCTTTCAAACACAAGCGTTGAAAGGTGAATTTCGTTTAAATTTTCATTTTGAATTTGAATTCACATAGGCCTACAAAATTCGACGTCACCCTATAATTCATGACGTCATATCATCTCATTTGTAATGGACCAATTGTTTAGGATTAACTTGATTAGTAGTTCTACTTAAGACTCCTAGCTAATCATGTCTAATTGGCCTAGGCCTACCGTCAGCTTCCCCACCCCCCCCCATCCATTCGTATAGCCTAATTAAATTTCAATTAGGCAAAATATTATTCATATAAAAGAAAGCGTTATGTCAAAAGCGAGCGAAGCGAGAGATAACGTTTTAAAAATTTCCACTTTTTTGAATGATTTTGCAACTACCGGTAGGCTATTTTGTGTGATTTTTAGTTACATGTAGGCCTTAGCTGGATTCCCACCAAACGCTATGGCGTCGCGCTGCAATGCTGAGGGAATATAGTAAGATGTAGCGCCGCGCTACAGCTTGCTATTCACTTGATCAGCATTAGCCTATAGCGCGGCGCAATAGCGTTTGGTGGGAATCCAGCCTAATACAGTTATTGTCAGCGAGCGAGCAGACTTTAGTAGGCCTAATCTTGAATTTTTTCAACGATTTCGATATGTTGTTAAAAAAACAATCCTAGCCTGTGTTAATTTTTTATTATTGTTTAGTAAATTTCATTTTTTGTTTAAGCCTATCTATTGCGTGGGTGGGGCGATAATTCCCCTGATAAGACAATGCAACGACCGTTGAGACCTATGTAAAACTAAGGGTCTAAGGCCCGCCTTTAGGGCTGTATCACTAACCACAGACCTGAGCTTGTCACGAGGCAGCTTTTTGCACGTGGAAATTTCCATTGAATCATTTGAATATCGTTATCGATCGCACGTGCATCGATTCAATGTAAATCCTCACGTGCAAATAAGGCTGTCTTGAGTAAGACAAGCTCAAGTCAGTGGTTAGTGATACGTGCCTTATGCATCAAGCGGCTATAGGTAGTCATTTTTTTGCGCGCGCGCACTCTTAGGCTGGAATCACTAATGACTTTTAGTACTGTCTCGACTTGAAAAAATCCCTAGACTCATTTCTCCATTCTCTCTCAACCGAAAAATGATGTTGGCCTATTATAAGCCTGTCTTGGGATTTATTTCAAGATGAGGCAGCTCTAAAAGTCATTAGGGCCTCACCTGTTTAGAACCCTTCACCTAGTCGCTTGAAGTCCTCAATCAAGATATTGACCATGTTTAAGGCCATTGTAATTAACACATGCTTTTTGGATTTCATATGCTGCAGCAGATAGCCATGAGTCACCGCCAGTTCGCACTCACAAAAGCCACACCGGAAGTGGCGCAAATCGCCCGGCACTTTTTGCAACCAGTCCCTGAATTACGGCATCAAGCAATAGTCGTCGCGAAACATCTGCTGGCGCCGATCTACAAGGCCGTCGCTCGTCGACGGCCAATCCTCTTTGGCGGCTGCGGCTAGAACAGCTGCATCTGATCGTCGCACGAGGAGGGATGTAATTCATTACAGCCCTCCACGTGCGACGATCAGATGCAGCCGCCAAAGAGGATCGGCCGTCGACGAGCGACGGCCTTGTAGATCGGCGCCAGCAGATGTTTCGCGACGAATATTCCTTGGTGCCGGAATTCATGGACTGGTTGGAAAAGGTGCCAGGCGATTTGCGCTACTTCCGGTGTGGCATTTGTAAGTGCGACATCTGCTGCAGCACATGAATTCCAAAAAGCATGTGTTAATTACAATGCTCTTAGACATGTTCAAAATCTTGAGGACTTCAAGTGACGAGGAGAAGGTTTCTAAAGAGGCGAGTTTAAGAATAAATGAATTGAATTCATTTAGAGAACTCCCCTAGGTAATGATTCCTATCGAGAAATCAAGGCTTCGCGCACGGTGGTTACCGTCAAGCTATTAATCTCTCCGTAGAAACCTTAGTTCTATTATGTGTGCGACGATCAGATGCAGGCAGGTGTCGCAGCGGCGGAGGACGAAGCGTCCGACGTGGAGCAGCCGGTAGGTCGATTATATAGAGTATTTTAGGCTTTTAGCGTATGTTTTTACACAATTTTTACGCCCAAAAAATCCCGTAAATAGGTCCCATAAAATTTCGTTAGAATTCTAATTTGGTACCACGAATTTTTATTCTTTTCAAATTAACAAGGCGCCAGGGCCGCTTCGCGGCCTTTGGCGACATGTTTTTAGACGCCGTCAGTCGGAAGCCTAAAACGTGATTGGCTAAAGCTAAATCACGTGATTCAAAATGGAACAAATGTCAATAAAAGAAAATTTTTCTCTTGAAAAATATCAAAGCGTGCTTGGTCTAGTGGGTAAGCAACCAAGCTCCCACTCCAGCGATAGTGCGGAAGAAGAAAAATGAGGGCACTTTTTTTTCTGTCTTTTTTCAAAAAGCAGACACACCGCTATTAATCACCGCTATTAATAAATAAGATAAAAATGATCCATTTGGATTATTTTTTTCAATTTTATAAATCTAGATTTCCTCAAAAAATACTGAGGCCTAGGTATAGTTTTTAAATAATTTCATAAACTGCCATTTGAAGCTTAAGCCTATATGCCTACTCTAGTTTTAAAAAAAATTATTAAAATTATGGATCCAGATTTGATTTTCAGTTTTTGAAACTAAATACAACGTAAATATAACATGTATGAAAACACAATGGCCAAGGGGATTGTTATTTTTTCTAAGTTTAATAAAACATTTTCTAAATACCGGGTACGGGTACCATAGTTTAATTTTAATTTTAAAAGAAATGATTCAGTATTTTTTGTATTTATGATCAAAAAGCACATATAAATTGAGAGAAGATTTAATTATAGACTGTGTACCACCTTATAACAAAAAATATTACCAAAGAAAATTCTCATTTAAAGGTGTAGACCAATATTTGGGGGGAAATAAACTTACTTTTCAGTTAACTAAGTACTAGGCCTAGTTTCTGATTATTTCACAGGGTTTTTTACACAGCCATATTCTAGTAGGCCGACACGTAAATTACACATCGCTAGTTATATACATTTATGTAAAATTGTAAATGAACAGCGCATATGGCACATTGCAGGAATATAATTTGCGAAATACTAATTACACAAGCATACCGGTACCGGTAAGTAAATTTGTAGATGCTTTACAATTTGTGGCTTCGTTAAGGCGTAGTAATAAGCCTTTGTAAAGACGAATTTCTTAATTTACTTGTAGAAATTATATTTTAGAAAAAAAAAGTGGAAAAAGTAACTCACGTATGAGTACTGACCAAAAATAATGTATCGAAGCTTCTTTAATACCGGTAACCTAAAAAGGCGGTTCAAACACTTATCCTGTCAGAACCCAAGAGTATTGATACACGGGTCAAGAAAATCATGGTTTAAGTGAACGAAAGCAAAATGTCACTTTATTTTTAACCGCAGGCCAAGTGATAATTTGGATTTCCTAAAGTACATGTACGGTATTTTAGGCTGAATGGTGACTGTTGCCACGAGTAGCCTAGGCCTGCTCTTCATATGAAATAGTGGGCTCCACTTGACAACCATGATTTCCTGGCTTTGATCACTAAAACCATAACTTTCTTGGCGAGAGTGCCAATGCTGTTGTCTCCAGGTAGGACGTGTGTACTGTTCGTTTTAGGTTCCTTACGAGAAGCTTCAACACTTCAGTTTTGCGGCATGTCTCATGTCACCAAATAAGACTAAAAGAAAAGTCATACAGAAACCGATGCCTGTTGTTAAAACAAAATTCTTCTTTTGTAAGAATACTGTAATTCAAAACATCTATTTCACCTAATACAATGTAATTATCATTTTGGCACATTGTCAAATAATCCTAAAGCATTTTGTACCCCAAAAACAAATTTGGATCCATAAATCTTAACACCCTCTTATTTTATTTTTTAATGAGGCAAAACACATGTGAGAGTATATTCTAAAAGTTAACCGTCAGGCTTCTCACGCTCTGCCATAAACTTAATTTAAGATACATTTTGTGGATATTGTCCATGCAATTGGAAACCAATAGTGAGTCTATTCCCCTTTATATCATCAAGAATAACCCTGTAAGAAAAATGAATTTCCTGTTGCATTTCCCTAGAATTTAAATAGTTGATAAAAGATTTGGCTAAGAAGAAAACTCACTTTGCACCAAAAAATGTTTGTCCTTGTGGCATAGCGCTCTGATTGTTGATCTGTTGGCCACCTCGAGTGTTTGTTGCATAAAGTTGCTGCTGAAAATTATGAAACTGCTGTGCATAGTTTGGATCCGCTGTGGTGGGGCCAAGAAAAGGTGACTGCTTAAAACTCGTTCCTGATTGGTTACTTATTGATGGCAGAAGTGGTTGCATTGAGTCCATTCCTAGTGTTTGCATATGTCCCTTTGGCCCATACATTGTTCCACCGGAACCATTAGGTCCAACTTCTCCAACAGTCATCATCTGGTTGCCATACACTGACTGTTCTGAAGCGCCAGAAGGAAACATTCCATACCCGCTGTTCATCATCATTTGTTGATGCTGAGGCAAATGTTGTTGATCACCGTTTGGCCTCAGAATTGCTGGATTATGGCCACGGACCATGTATTGCCCATGAGAACCGACAATTTCCGTGTTTCTAGCTGGATTCATCCCACAACTTACATTCCTGTCAACACCGGCATTCATTTGATTCATACCTAAACACATTTCTTGGTTCTGAGAGCTGCCACCATGATGAGATTGTTGCACTGGATGTTGTGGTTGTTGCTGAAAGTACTGCACGTTGTAAGGAGGATTTGTGTTTCCCTTGTTTTCCATGTTCGTCATCGATCCTGTAAACCTCTGCAGGAATTCTAGACTTGGACGCCTGTGTGGTGCGTTACCTGGATTCAGAGGCTTTGCTGGCATGTATTGAATTGTGTTTGGGGCACTTGCTTTCACTTGTACATTTGCACCATTGAAGGGCATACTGGTTCTATGTTGAGGGCCTCTTGGACCTATTGGCATAGCACCCTGCAGATGTGTAACTGACATAGCTCCACCACTTAGCTGCTGCTGCTGTGTAGCTCCCTGAGGATACATTTTTTGTTGCGACTGTTGAGTTGGTGGATGTTGCGTGGCTAACATGGTGTTTGAGCTTTTTGGCGAAATGGCACTGTGCACAATCGGATTCATGGTAACAGAAGAGCTGACAGTGTTTGCACCTACAGCTGTGGAAATTCCTCCTTGCTGCACTGGACTAACCCTCATTGGGACTTGTGAATTGATGGGCAGACCTTGGAGCACTGGGTTGTATGCGGATGTGGTCTCACTCTGAATGTTTAGCTGTTGAGCAGACATAGCAGAACTCACAAAGGTGTTGTTGCCAGTAAGAGGTCCTATATTTTGTCCAACATGACTAATCATATCCTGATTGAGATGGTGTTGCTGCTGCATCGATCCAATCCCATGTTCACCCATTAATAGCTGCTGCTGCTGCTGATGGTGTGCGCCACCGTGCATTCCTCCCTGGAAATTGACAATTTGTGGCAAATTTCCATGATTGGCTCCAGGAACACCCCCATTTCCTGAGATTTGCATGTTCGCCATGTTCATAGAGTCTATGCCACTCATGATGTTATGAGGCACATTGACACTACCATTGTCGGCCACACTTGGGTGGTGGTTGAGATGAGGCTGATGATTTGATTGAATGCCGTTGCTAGCTGACAGGGATTGGCTCATTTGAGCCATAGAAGTAATGGGGTCAAAATGCGTAAGACGTCGACCAAGTATCTGCTCACTTCCACCTGGCATCATTCCCGCATTCAGTGGTGAGATGTGTCCTGGCCCCATACTAAAGCCAACAGGTGCACTACTAACACAACTGCTGCTACCACTCACACTCATCTCTGAAGGCCCCTTACATGGTGATGAATGAACAAATGCTCCTCCAATGCAAACACCAGAATTACTTTTTTGACTGCGCACTATGTCATTTGGACTGAGTACATAGCCAGGGCTTGCGACGGAATCTGGTCTTCCTGGACCACTGGGTCCAACAGGTTGCCGATTCCCTTGATACCTGTTCACTCGACTGTCTGCATCACCAACAGAAAATCTTTGTACACAAACCCCATCTGGCACGTGGGGTTTCACATGCCTCATTCCTTGAAACCGATGCTGAATCTGTTGATGCTGCACTGCATCCGCTGGGCTGGAAACCTTAGACTGATGTAGTCCTCCTTCAATTTGCCTAGGTTCTACAAACCTGAGACTTTCTTCACCAACACGGTTGGTGAATCGTTGGGCGATGGCATCGGTTGAACTTAACCCCAATCCAGGCGTGATTGGTTGAGTTGAAGTTGCCAAATAATGAGGGTTCTGGTCCATATTAACACCGAGACGATGGGGTTGTGTGCTGCTATCACCTTGAAATTTATCTACTGAAGTCTGCGATGATGATCCTTGGTATGCTTCTTCCATTAGTTCCATATGCATCTGCCCTACGGATGTTAAAGGCTTATGCACTTGATGTTGTGTATGTGGCTCGTTACACTCGCTCTGACTACTTAGCAGAGACATCCGACTCATGGGAGCTGGACCATCTTTGCTACTCGGAGCCCTTGTGGCAATTCTATTTAGAACAAATAAATTTAAAAAAAATGAATATTACTCAAAAACATAAAATTACTATTGATATAATTTATTATAAACTATTCGATAAAAACAACTAACCCTTCTGGCATCAAAAGGCTAGGATCTTGCAAACTGGTGTTTGGCTGTTTTTGAATCGTCAGCTCCTGCCCATCAAATGTATTAAGATACTGTATTTGCTGAGGTGATGGTACTGGCATCAGATTAGGCTCCTTAGGAGATGAACTCTGCTCAGTTCTAGGTTGTTGAAGTTGTTGCTGTTGAAGTCTTTGCTGAGACTGTGCATATGACTGCAGGGTCCGCCCAAACATGCCCTCAGCTGCTAATGAAAATCAAGAAACCAGAAATAAATAATCAAGAAAATATGATATACTGTTGGTTTGTTCCGACCCTGCAATGATGTCAATCATTTTAACTTTAGTTTAATGCGGCCGATTAGCTCAGGAATTACATTATTTCTAAAATACAAAATATACAAAACAATAAAAATAAATAATCGACTGATACGAGTCAAATCTGTTGAGTTGTTAGGGCTGTGCGCACATTAAATGAGGTGGAAAAAATTATATTTTTTTCAATAGCAGTAGGGCTAGATATTTTTTTTAATTTACAGTCACTAGCGTTTTCATTCTTTATTTATATTTTAGGCAACATACTACTCTAGCTAGGACTTTATTGTATTACATACAAATAGCCAAGTTAGCCGGAATAGTTGGGTATTTGGTTTGTAAATGAAGGTGAATTCATACATGCAAATATAAGTTTCCTATGGCGCCACTATAAATCCAAATATATATATTTTTCTTATTGATGTGAGAATGCTTTGGGAAATTTGCAAAATTTAGTTAAGAAATTAAGTTTTAATAATAGGCTAAAGGTAGAACTAAATGAATTTAGGATATAATGGACTAGTTTTATAATACAGGTACCATGGACGCAGCGCACAAAAATGCGCCATTAATTTTGTTTTCAATATGGTCCCAGACATACATGTAGGATGGCATAACTTTGACAAATGCCAGACATATTAGCCACTTCTCGCTAGAGGTGGGCTTATCGATACAGAAACGAGTAATTTAACAGGGGTGAATGGATGCCAGTAATCTTAGGACTCTATAGCTAGTTCTCTATACTGTGATGGAGGCAGCGGCAGTGGAGGCTAAATTTAGCGTTTTCATATCGATAAGCGCACTTCCACTTTACGCATGAAATACATGTAGGCCTATGAATTTGTTCAATGCCTCCAAATATATTAAAAAATAAATACCGCAGGCTTTTGTAGCCACCATAAATATTAATAAATAAATAAGAAGCCAAAAATGTCCATACCTGGATGAGGATGAGAGGTGGTTGAAGCAGGCGGCATACTGATGGTGGGTGCTGATGGTGAGTAGTCCATTGAGGATAAAGCCAGTGATGAATTTCCATCCTGGCTTTTCTTGTGCATCATTCCTGGACTTGGCAAGGGAGCTCCTAAAGATGCTGGAGTGCTTGGATTGCTTGGAATTAGCGGCCGTGGATTTGGTGAACTCATTGGTGTGTTCTGCAAGGAACCTGGTGAAAGTTGAGGTAATCGTGGGTTTCCTGTAGCTGAAAATGGCCTTGCTGTGGTATCTGTTGGTGATGACAGTTCGGAAGACATGCGTGGTGATGGAAGCGAAAGGGAAGAAGAGTTTGGATTTGGTGATGGGGATGTGGGACTTTGCATTAGACCACCGATGCCTACTGAGCCTGGGTTTGAGTTTCTTGATGCTTGGTGGTAAGGAGGGGGAGGACCTGGAACTCTTGGTGTGGGAGTGCCTGGTCCAGATGATGGCAGTCCTGCGCTGGATGGACCACTACCACCATCAGTAGATCCTGGCCTCATCTGGTTACCTGCAGCTAATGACACTGCAGGACTTTGATTGGGACAAGCTACTGGAAAGCCCGGATGAATGGGGCCGCTACTTCCACTGGTCTGGGGTCTCATTGATTGGTTATGTGGGAAGTGAGGCTGATGCTTCCGTCTCCGCTCTTCATAGAACTGATGCTGGAGTTTGTGCCACTCCATCTGAGCCGCCATTGATGCAGGAGAAACGCCGGTTTGTCCAGACATCATGCGCGGCTGTTGCAATGTCATTGGACCAGTGCCACCACAAAATCCAATAGAGCAAATTTCACTGCCTGGCCCAGGCATCATCCCGATAGGAAGATTGTTGGGAAACATCGAATTTCCACTAACAGAATGTTGTTGCTCAAGATTAGAACTTGGCCCACAACTGTCCTGGTTCATGATCATGTTAGGTTGTCCAAGCTGCAAAATCATTGCACCATCACACTGATTTTGATGGTTGTGGTTATGTTGCTGTTGTAAATGAGGTGGAACTCCTGCACCTGCTGGCTGCGCATGGATCATTTCAGGATGTCCTTGGTCTGACATCAATCCATGGTTGAGATCCAAATTCCCACTGCAATCTCCTGGCAGAGATTCCTGATGTTGGTCAGGGAAAAGCATCTGGTGCATATTTCTGATGATTGCAAGCTGCTCTTCACGATGTTGTCTCTGCTGTGGCGTCAGATTTTCATCTGGGACTTTCACACCTTGATACAATGACAAATTTATAGTACATAGTACACATTAGTCACATTACTGGGTTTTCTGAGTCAACAATTCACTAGGCCTATTAAGTAAGTACAGGCTCCTAGGTTCTATTAGAAACGATATAGCTGGCTCACTAATCCGCGCACTTAAAACACAGTTGCCTAGTGATTTGAGCCTATGTCTTTGCTTTTACTGTGAACAATGAACATGTAATGTAAAACCAATAAAGGTACATGTATGATACGTGTTCACTCAACTTAGTTCAACAAATTGATGTTTTACATTTAATGGTAACGCACCATTAGTCCAAGATTGAAAATAAGTCAAAATTGTTTTAAATATTGCATTTAAAAACAATTTAAACCCTCATTCCCAAACCAGGGTTGCAGCTGAGCATATGACCTTAGTAAATCTGTAGTGAACCTGTAGTCCTAGCTATAATAAGGCCTGAACACTGAATAGTCTGTTTTAAAATGAGGCATTGACTTTGCACCCGCCTGTATAATTACTGGCAATCTAAGGATGTAAATATTACAATTTTAGATAATACGTTATGAGCTGAAATAAAAAAACCTTATGCAAAAAAATATATATAAATTGTCAGAGCGAGCTAGGGACTTTAGCAGAATCAAATGCAACATGGTACAATCACAAGCTCAATCTCAGTCCAAGAATGAATAAATTGTTTACTTAAAACATCTATTTTCAGTTGTTTCAACCTTAAAGGTTATTACAAAATAATTTTATATTATAAATTGATAATACTCGTATATCACATACCAGTAAGTGTTGGTTGTCCCAATCCGGCCAACTGGCTTGCATTCAACATGTTCGGTCCAAGCTGTCTATGCATCCCTGGAAACTGTGGTTGCCTAGATCCCATTCCCTGTTGGTCAGCTTGACCAGGGTTCATGGGAAAGTGAGGTTGCAAGTGCTGTTGTTGAACACCTCCAGCTCTGGGGCCACAATTCGAAGGCTCCATAGGATTCCCAGCATGTGAACGATTTGGATTGTACATCGTGTTTGCACATGGCTGTTGTGTTGCTCCTGGCCACATAACAGTTTCCACGTTTTGTGGAACATTGCCCATTTCACCTAAGTTGCTACCATGGAGGTGACCATCCATCGAGTTCATGAGCCAGCTAGGATTGTGTCCAGTGTTTGGATGGCTCAGGTGATCTCCACTACCCATGCATCCGTACATTGTAGTCGATGCAGCATTCTGCATCATCAGGCCAGACTTTGCTTGGTTGTATCCACTAGGCACGCCCCTTCCATGGTTCTGCTTCATTTGAGCCAAGGTGTTAAGCCACAACGCTGGATTCTGACGATTAAATTGCTGGACTTTCAACGGATGTTTCTACAAAAGAAAAATAGAAAACGTAATAAAGAATAAATTTTATAAAAAAACAGTGATATAAAACGCCTTTAAACAAGGAACCAAAGTGAAATATGAGAAGCGCAAAATTACATACCTCTAGAAAGCGTTTTGTTCCTGGTTGAGCACAATGGTAGGCAATAATAGAAGGAAAATGACCTTGTAGAACCAATTCAGCTGCCTTGTTAGCCAATTGTGTTGAAAATACAAATATCTGGCTTTGTTGTTGCATGTATTGAGCCTCCATCGATGGTTGTTTATGAATTGTGTTAGTCATTAGTGCTTCCTGCTGTTGCATAGGACCAATGCTTGCCCCATGCTGAATTAATGGCGTCATAGATGCTGAGTTTTGTATAATGTGAGTCATGTTTGGTTTCTCATCTTAAATGGGTCAAAATAGGAATGTCATGTCAATTAAAAGAGTAGCAATGCAAGTAACAAAAAGGTGAAAAATAAAATTGTACCTTTGATCGATACTGGGGTTGCAGGCATGTTTTCTTCCTTGATTAAAACAAGAGCATCTTTTCCTGCAGATGAACCGTCCTCAGGCAGAGAATTTGCTTCAACTGGAACGATGAACGCAAAAAATTTCATTAAATATTAGCTGAACAAAAAGTCTAATATGATTAATACTTGATGAGATATTACGGTTGAGAATAGGGATCAGACCTTTTGAAAACCGAGTAGAATTAACATAAACAATTTCAATGAAACATTTACTTTCACATGGCAGTTCTCCAGTATGCGAGCCAGCTGTTGCGACTCCACCACTGGATATTGACGTACTTGTCTTCTGCCCATGGACACTGAGCGTGTTTGTTAACGGCGCACTATTGGCTTCCCTCGAAGGAGCCATTCCTGGCGAGATCTCATGTTTTTTATCGATGGAAACTGTAGCCGATGCACTTGTCACCAAAGATGTGGAGGCCGAGGAGCATGTAGTAGCCGTTACCTTCATACCAGTGTCCACACTAGTGCTCTCGCCCGCAGAAGAGACATTCTCGATCTGACACTTAACTTTCGCGTTGCTAGATTGCACGTTGGGCGAAATTTCCTTTTCAGGAAATGGTGAATTTGATTCGTCTTTGTTTTCCACTTTCATCGTAGCAGCCGAATTCGTCGGAAGCTCTCTCTTATCCTTGTTATCCATGATCATCTTTCGTAGTTCTTCACACTCCTTAAACAGAAGCTGTTTATTTTCATAGTCTATGAGCCTAGGGCTGTTGTCATTCAAGCACTAAAAAATTCAGAAAACAGAAAAATAATTAACATAATTGAACTAATGTAGCAAAATTAACATTATCTATTGTACTTTAGAACTAAAATGAGTATAATGATGCTCCTCAAACTTTGAAATTGTTCAGAATCCCTCATCATGTTTCTTGTATATACTTTTAGTATAAAAATGTCACCCATTTTTTTGTTCCATTGGAAAATATTGGACATACCACATATGTAGGCTTACATTGGGCATAAACTGCATCCGATATATGCATAAAATGCTCTAAAAGCGTGATGAAATATGGAAAGGACCTAATTCAAATTTCCAATTGTCATTTTGTCAACAATCTGATAATTCCATTTCCTGTAGACCTATTGCGCCGTGCGCAAATTCTTATGTGCACATACGCTGGTACTAATAAATATACACAAATTAACTCACCATTATTGAGATTATTAATTATTTAGGCAGGTTTTATGGCTATGTCATATGCGCTGCCCTTTCAAAAGAACCAATGGTCAAACACAAACACGAGCCCTACAAACAATGTTGTAGCATCATGTTTTCTAATACCGTTTCTAACGAGATTAGCACAAAAGCTCCCCAAGTTACTAGAGATGGCACGCACCCAAGAATTTTGCGCGACTACTAGCGAGCGCTTCTGAGTCTAAAGCCGTGGACACCGGTGGACGTTTCTTTAAAGACGTTCAAACTTATAGAGTATTACTGGCAAAAATAACTGCCACACTACACAGTCTACACTGCTACGGGTGGAGTGTAGTGCAGTGTGGCAGTTAGTTTTGGCGGTAATCCTCTCCATAAGCTTCAGCGTCGTCTTTCAAGAAACGTTCACCAGTATCCACGGCTTAATATTGTGAATATACGAAATAAATTGTTTTTTGCACTCGGTGATGGATGTTGAAATCAAGGTGATGGCCAAACGAAGTGAGAAAGCAGTGAAAAACCAATGAGCATTCAAAAACGTAATGAATAGATAAAGTTATAGTTTTTGGTTTAGAAGAGATAACTAAAAATTAAGGATAGGGCAATATTCAAAGTTGTTCTCTTTTTCAAGGTGAATACAAATTGTTTACACAGCAGTCCTGCTTTAATATGTGAATTTGGAATCATAGATGATTGTTTATGTTCTACCCATTTTGGCGTTTGCCAGTATCAAATCTTCAAATGATGAAACACTAATATATTCTGAACAACAATGGACCAGACTAATGCGGGTGGAGGTGAACACTGTTAAAGGGGTAGCCACGTTAGACTTTCGTTATCCGAATAGAAATATGTCGGGTGTGCTCCGTACTTATTAAAATAAATTTTTGAAATTTTAATCATCTTGAAAAACGCGCGCAGGGCGTACACTTAGGACCCGTTGAAGGCCTAATAATTTGTAAATCAACAGTAGACAATAGCAATTTTGGAAATAAAATGGAGAATATTATATTTACTTGTTCAGTACCAAGAAATATTTTATCCAATAGGCCTACCAAGTAATTTTAAAGTTCTACTTTATCTTTTATAACGAGACTACCCCTTCAAGCCCAAATTCTTAAGGCAATTGCCTGAAAAGTGGAGGAAATGAGACTCAGATGGTCAAAAGAGGGTCCCAACTGAAATTTTACCTTCAGTTGTCCCTCGATGAGTGGAAAAAGCTCATCACGAAGATAGGAGTAGAGTTCGCGTTCGTGCGAGTTGGTCGTCTTGCGGAATTGTTTGAGAAATGAATGCCAATCGGACAGGCTAAGGCAAACGCACTCCCAGTCCTTACGGTTGGCTTTCTTCACCGAGTTTTCTCGATACAACCTTAGGTCTGTCCATGATGCCGACGAACCAAAGAAAAAAATTGGGAAAAAAAAATAGAAAAAGGAAGATACAAAGGTAATGTGTTTTGAAATAAGATAAGATATTTAAGCAGAAAAGACACAAGCTTTAGACAAAGACAAAATATATAAAGGCTTAATTATAACAACCACAACAAACATCTAGGCTAAGCTAGACTTTCACCGTCGCAGGGATCCCGAGATCCCAAAATTACCAGATTAATTAAAAATAAGCAAGGGGGTCTACTACGGTCTAGGGAATTTAGACACTTATTTCGCAGATTTAGACGGTTTGCGGAAATTCAGTTAATTTGCACGATTTATATGGAAATCAGCATTTTTGTCGTTTTTTTCACAACAAACCAACAATAAGCCTAGCATTTGTTCTCCAATAAGTCTCATGCAAGGAAATTATTTTAAAATCCGATTATCACGTGCTTTCGTCACAAAAAACTGGGTTTTTTTATAATAAGCCTACACAATAATGAAGTGAAAATGGCTGAACTATACGCTTGTATAGGATTTCACTTATGGGCAATTGGACACACATACAACGGTGGGCTATATGCATTTGTCACTGTCTGATGTAGTGCAAACAGGAAATCATACATTTCACCATTGACAAGACCATGACAAAAATCATTTTGTCACTGAAAAGGTCTTGAGAAAAGGATTGTACATTTTTATAGAATCTGGTTTTTCGACTGTTGAGATTTCAATTTATGATGTTCTTGTATGCGATTGGTCAATTCAATACCCAGGTTTCGCCAACATTGGTGGCATCATCAAGGAGATCACTTTTTGACACACTTAAAAGGGTTAAATTGTAAAATTCGCAATAAAAAAATATAAAAGTGAAGTCGATGGGGAAAGTTTGTTTTAGCGCCTTTCGCCTGACTAATTTATTTTCTTTCTGCTCAGAAGGATAACAAAATGACGATTAAAAAGCTCAATGCCTTTCGCCCGTGGGGCCACTGTGGTTCTGTGGTTATGAGTGACGAGCACTAAGGATGGTATCACTACTGATGGGCTCAAGCGATTGCTCCGACCTGGCTCCATTATTTTCAATGCACAACTCACAGTGGTGAACATAATGGATCGCTCAAGTCATGTCTCATTGAGCAAGCTGACTGAGCATGGTGCTCAGACGCAGAACAGTGTAGTGATACCAGCTTAAATCCATTCCTCCTAAGTGGATGTGGGTTCGAATCCCGCGTATACCACATTGATGTTTGTATTGTATCCCCACGCACAAGCAATAGCTTATGCGGGGCCCCTCCTCTTAAGTTGAGCCTAACTTTCAAACAGTTTAGACGCCTTTTTCACATACGATCTTGGCATCTGCAATTCTCAAAACGCTCGATGCCTTCTGGATACATGCACCCTGTATCAATGGTCAAATATGAACTAAACAATAAACAATGTTTATTTAACATGTTTACAAAATGGCGTCTGCAATTAATAAAGTTTTTATATCGGATGTAAGTTGAGGACTCCTTTTAGCCGACCAATTGAGTCTCCCCAATAGTAGTTTGTATACAAGTAGCCATCACATTGCCAGAGGAAAATCCAATTCGGTATAAAAGTAGTGAACTTAAGATTTCCAGCCTAAAACGCAGCACTAACAATTGTAAGCTCAATCTTTAAGGGCTTCAAAGCACACAGTATGAGCAAACTTCATTTTAACGCTAAAATGTAACAGCTGGTACTACGAGGCTGATGAATAGTGAGTGATTTTTTTCAATAGACACCGGGCATGGTGGCGCTGTGGTCGCAAAAAGCCAGCATCGGCGCCCTCCCCGTGGCCACTCTGTCATAACTGGATTGCACCGAGAATTATGCGCGCTATTTGATGCATAGAACTTGAGGAGGATACATTTAGCGGCAATTGGTATGTTTTCTTTTTAAATGACATATATGCTTTTAAAGATTAATAACGGAAACCATCAGGTTATCCTTTGGCATGAATTTTTACTGAAGGCCGCCTGCCCGTGACCGACGTACGCACCACGATCGTCTAATAAATTTAGGCCTACATTATAG
>JAQIYI010000536.1:0-17864 GCA_034700265.1 Polyzonium germanicum | reverse complement strand
TATGTAATACTACAGATGTTCTAGCGCACCACGTGATCACTAAATCCTCCTTTCAATATATGCACGTAATTTGAGAAAATCGAAAGAATTCCTGACAAGCAACGACGAAATCACGTGCCATCCGAGTCTTATTAAAGTTGTTAGTTAGTCCTTCGCTCGCGTGGACAATTATTTTTCTTTAGTTAGCACAAATTAGCCTGGAAATGCTTAATTACTGACTATATTCTTTAGTAGGCCGAGGTTTTTTTCTACGCTTAATTATCTTCAATTTGCATTGTTTTTCAAGTGTTCGCAGCAAAGTATTCATCCAAGGTCGTACCGTGCTGTAATGGTTATCGCATGGTTGACGGTCGACTTAATTAACTAAAAGCCGGTTCGTGTACTATATTTTGGATTTTTCTTCTTCTTCAGCATGACGTCACATGTGAGTGAAAAGACTAGTCGAGGTGGGTGAAATAAGGATCAGGGGTTTTGACGAAGGGGGAGTTCCTTTGTTATTGTGCAGGAATGGTTTCACGAAGATTCATGGGTATGATGTCACCGATCTGCTCGTGCGTAAATTCAGGATCAGATTAGCTACTCAGTCACTCAGTGGGTCGATTTATCTGAAATGCTTGGTTTACAATTATACGATTTTGCGCACCGCAGCCTAGCATACGTTAAAGTCCGTTATAACGTCATGAAACGGGAGCCATTTTCTCAAAAGTCCATATATGGTCTTTTTGATCACGTTTCAGGCCCAGTTGAGCTGCTTGCAGAGTAATTATTATGATTCTAATTATAATGACGTCATAACGAAAATTTCACGCACGCTATGCTGCGCAAAATCGTAGACCAAATTATTGGGTACGAATTGCGAACTTGCGAAGTCTGCTCCCATGATATTTTAGTTCACGATTGCGCACGTACTTACGTATCTATAGATTCTATACGTTGCTGGAAGACTACATCTAGTGTCTAAATCCTGCTACTTTACAGCAATGGATCCTAAAAAGCTAAATGAAAACGAGGTGCGCCAATGACGCTCCTACAAATTGTACGCCACGTAAGTGGTTGCGATGATTGATGACGTCAAAACGAACATTCACGTACGCTGGCGCAGAAACGTAAACGAGGCATCATGAGGGTCGATTTATCGGCTCCGCAGCTTGTGGAGTCAACTCAAGAGCTGCATTATATTAATCTAGGTTTTTAGGCAAGAAGGATTTCCTTATTCCCCGGTACCGGTACGTTACATGGAAGTTCCTCTCTTCTATCTCCCCGCTTTCATTCAAATTAACCCTGGTGTTAGTCCCACTCACAATATTAGTCATCCTTTATTTTTATATATTTTTTTTGCTTGATTTCTTGTCTCAGGAGGATTTACTTTGCTGGCAGACATGTCATCCTGATCCGCCTACGCTTTGTTTTTTGTTTGTTTTGTTTTCTTCGTAGAATTTAGATTTTTTTTCAATTAATTATCCATTTGATTCAGCAACTTAGACTTTGGGTTGCAAAAGGATGATGATGATGTTCAAGAGTTAATAGCCAGGGTGGTCCACGATTCCAAGCACAAGTGCGTGAAAGATTTTTCGGCTGCTCAGCGAGCAAAAATTGGGTCCAAGGTTGCGTGAGTTACAAAAAAAAAACTGTTTGCTGCACAAATTCTTAATTATAGGCCTACTGTAGTATTGCATGTAGTGCGAGCTCTCCAAGACTAGAGCAGCGCCGTCGGTTTCATGGGCCAGAAATATACGCTCAAGATTCTGTCTGGGCTACAGGCCTGGATGTTATTTTTTCTTTATTGGCACAGAGTCTTTATACGTGCATTGTACATGTAATGCTGCTTATGTATGATTGTAAGGGGTTTTTTTTATTCTTTTCCTATTTGCTCTCGGCTCCAGAGGGACCCTGGGCTATCTAACAGTAGTTGCTTCTGCTTGAGAACACTCTAGAATCCTGGATCGAAACATTATTCATACACGCTAGTTGCACTTGATGATGATGACGACGTCGACGATGATGATGATGAGAAGAGAGTAAAGCTGGCATAGCAGGAAGTGCTTAAAATTTACGAGGTAGCCTAATTTCTTAATTTGAGGCGATCCTGTCGCACGACACAACGCCTTGTTTGTCAGTCTCATTTGTGCAAGTCCGACAGGCTAGGCCTGTGATGCCTCTAACGCCCTCGCTCCGCTCTCTAAAATGAGCATCGTCTATCATCTCGCACCAATTGGAATCTCTGAATCGGACTGGCTGACGACGTCACCGCCCATTGCATTTTCTCCGCTAGTGGACAGAATTCAAACCAATTAGTCCTCGCTTCGCTCGGACAGTTTAACTAGTGAAACTGGTCTGATCACATGGGTTTATGCTGCGAATTTTCGTAAAATTTCCATGCAAACTGATCACATGACCACATTTGACGGCTAGACATACAATTGTACATAGATGTATTTTAAGAAAAGTAATCGCTTAATGATAGTGATAGGATTTCGGGTAACAGGTCACATGGACTGAATTACATACCCCTAGGCCCTAACGGATCCAAGGGACAACAAACAGCCAAGGGATACAGGAGGGAGTCGAACTCCAAACGCCTAGTGGCCAGGAGTAGAGATTGTGAGCTCTGATCGAGCCACTGGAGATCTGACCCTTTCGGATGCGATACGATTTCTCATGCGAATCTAAAGGCAATAGACTGTAAAAATGGTCCTCCTCTAATTGGCTAGACGCATTGCATGACGTCATACAACACAAATTTCTTGGAAATTTACCAACGCAGTCGCAATCGCTTGCAAACAAACAAGGCTGCCTTTTGACTGACGGTATGACGTCAAAACATGGTTGTAACGCATGCAACGGAGTTACATAAACTCAGCAATAGGCTCACATTGTATACGTGATCAAGATCTGTGTCAAGTGTGTTTGCTACTACCCCGAATCCCCGATGATGACGTCTGCTGGCCAATGTTTTCTTTGTTTTCAAATTCGACTTTTGATGGTCTCGCCCCCGCCGCATGATTAGTACCAGTGGCCATATATTATTATTTTTGCCAATTTGCCTAATTCGTTTTAATTTTTGTGTCAGGGTTGTCGATTCATCCGTTTGTATATCTTGACGTTTGACCTATAGGCACTTAAATGACAAACGTCGAAGCCGCCGCAGATCTGAATTATTATTTTCATTATGAGAATTTATGTCCAGTCAGTCGGTTATGCTGAATCGATATATATCTATTGGCCTTCAATATAGGCAGGCCTACACCGACTCGAGGGCTCAGTAATAAGTGTTATGACATGTGTTGTAACTCTGCGTTTAAGCTGGTTTAAACCAGCTCTGTTCAACGAAGATTTCACAATTTGACATATCATCAGCAAAGTCATTGTCGTAAAAGTCGTTGTTTTAAAATATAAATGTAATTAATGAGACTGTTTGGTGACATTTGCTGGAATTGCTCGTGACCTTTTATGTACAGTAGCATCGTTAAAATGTTGAAATTCCTAAACTGATTTACGTCGTGCAACAATTTGTTGTAGATTGTTGCGCCGCGAGATTTTACTCAAATTATGCAACCTGCGATTACAAGCTCGACTCAAATCCATCATTTGCATGTTCTGTTTGGTTACATTACATAGTAAATATGCATTTACAGTAGGCTGGGGGCCACATTTAGAAATGCTGTTTGATACCCCTGTATCCAACCCACCATATTTATTTTGTTTTGCATGTTTGTTAGGACCTCTACTTACGCTCGTATTTTAAAAATGAATTTGTCGTTTTCTGCAACACTCGTTTTCTGCAACACTCGTTTTACTGCAACACTCGCATCTGCAACATTTCATTAGGTGCTTTTGATCACAGACTGTTTCAGCAACTTGCTGAACAATTTTTAAATCAGGTTCTTAAAGAATTAGTGCCGCTTGAAACCAGGTTTTAGTCGAAATTCGAATATGAACGCGCAGAAAGCGTTTATTATTTGTGGTTTGGCTGGTTAAAAATAAAAAAAAATTCTCGAGTATTTCAACGACTTCCATTTGTTCCTCCAATCCACGACCTGTGCGCGGCCGCCATGTTTAATTCAATAGAAGGCGCGCGCACTGAGGATTTCCTTCTCATCTGAATAGTCAATAGGCCTACACGTTGCATCCATGTAATTCCTCTTTCAATTGCTTTTACATAGGCCATGCAGGATTGGTAGATGAGATTTTTTTATTTAAAAAAAAGGAAATCCCAGCTCAAACATGGGGGTTAACGCAACCTTGACATTTGTTGCAATAACACGTGTTTGAATGCGTTTACATTACATTGCCGCCATATCCATATCAATTTTGTGTATTATCACCAGGTAGTCTCCCTCATACACAATGGAATACGGTGTATAGGCCAGCAGTCGAGTCCTTGAGCAACTTGCGTTAATGGCGAAAGTAAGTGTAATGAGTGGGTACGGTAGATAGATTGAATGAATTCAAAATGAGTTTTCAGTCAAGTCTGTTAGTGGCCAATAAATCTTCTGCATTTAGTAGCACAATAACTACAACTCATTTCTAAACGCATTACCGCTGCCACACCGTAGTGTGCTTTCCACAATATCTGAAGGCGTATGATCGCAGACGCGGCGAAAAGTTCGCTGTACTTTTCGCGAACACTTATATTGTGCTACTACTTACAGCTACACAGTACTTCTTGGCACGTCTAAACAGTCTCAAGATTTGAAACAGCAAGAGCAACTCACGCGCGTCAGCAATTTATTTTTGTATTCTCGTATTTTGTCATGCTTCCAAAAATCTTTCCAATCGTGGCACTTTTCTTTTAGTATTATTATTATTGATGCTATTTTTATGGACTTGTTGTATGTAGCTTTACTTAGTATAGATTTCTCTTGTTGCCTCGTGGTGTATCCCAGTCTTATTCTACGTTTCAAGCCCTTCACTCATGACGCTTAATTCCAGCGTGGCTTGGAGAAAGCAAATCAAAATTAATTTCTAATTTCTGAATACCCGGATTGTAAGAGGCCTATTTGATTTTTTATAAGAAAAATATCCAAAATACCCAAATTATTATAATTTTTTTTTGGTAATTTGAAGTTTTTTACGTTGGCGCAGCTCCAGATAAGGATATGGCTAATTATATGGTAATTCCAATAGGTCTACAATTGTACTTGTAGGCCTACTATCGTGACTCATGAGGCATGATAACCAATTTATGATAATTCATAATTATGGCGTCGATCTGATACAAATGAAATTCACTATTATTTTCATTATATTATTACGCTAGCGTATTTTTAATGTTTTTTTCCTTTCTACTGTCTAGCAATAAGCATGCAAAATAATTCGTCTTCTACTTTTACCCACTTTTGCTCAGTATTTATGCCCAGGGAGGAAAATAAATAAAATCAACTCTTCTAACGTGTAATGGCGGCTGTCGTCGACAAGAATGCGCCGCATTCTGCGGTTCATTATTATTTTGGCTGAAAGTGTGGAGGTTGTGGTGCAATTAGTTACTGCTAGCCATCAAAAGTACCCACATTTCACAACAATGATCAGGATAAACGCACTTTGCATTACAATTTTGGTGTCACGTGAAAGCATGTCAGATAGAGTCAGAGTCCTGCCACGATGACCACTTTCAAGATCCTCGTTTAGTAGAGCATGTTTTTTTTATCTTTTTTATTATTATTATTTCCTTTTAGCTCGTGACATTTTGCCTCCTTTAGTAAACACTCTGGATTTGTGTCCGGAAGTGCTTGTTTTTCTAACCCCCAATGTGGTTGGTCCTCCGCCGCTGGAGGAAGGAGGTGGTGTTTGAACAAATTGCTGTCATAATTTGAGAGTGCGCTCGCTTGCCTCAATCGCTTGGCTTTTTGTGGACACACAGTGACAGTTATGGCTGGGTGGTCCATTTTTCGAAGGTGCAGGCAAGCACCATATAGGTTTACCTGTAATGACTTAGTCACGTGATTTCGACTAGAATCTAGTGCATGTTTAACCTTTCGAGCTGAAACGTGGGGGTGGAAAATATTGGAAGCTTGTTGCTTAATAATATTGTGTGGGCAAAAAAAAATGTCCTCCATGGCAGTCGGCATCGTGCTGGCCGTTGCCAGGCACGTTTCGTAGGGCGTAGGCCTGCCCGCCAGTGCCTACTCAAGACTTGCGGTGACGACCGACTGAATTATAAAAGCTTCTTCTTCAGACGCGGCTTAGGTCGGGTCTCGAATTCTTTTCTTTTCGGATGGTGCTTTCTAATGGATCCTTGTGCAAATATTGTGCTCACGTAATACGACCTAGCAACCGCGACCCTCGTATTTGCTGAGCCGTTAGGTATTTACAATTGTAGATCTGACAGTGGAGTGAATGATGGTTCAATATTTAATATTACCGGGTGGCGCAGTGCCAACGTCTCAACATTTATAAACAACCACTAGCTATTCAGGTCCTCTATTGCATCTACAGATGTGTAAAACGTTGAAACTTTATGGATTTATTAGAATTCAATTGCCAAATGTGTGCCAAATTTCAGCCTTTTTTGGCCCAATTTTTGGTCTAAAAATGTAATTTTTTAACAACTATACAATTTCGTGGATTTTTTGTTTACCAATGCATTGACAAAGATAGGTAGCTATTCACAACAATGTAAAAACATATCGATATTTACAGCAATCAATGGCAGAATATCGATATTCGACGGGGCGTTAGACAATGGCCAATCGCCCTCCTTGATGACGAAATAGTCTGGTCAGATCGTCGACTTTTCTCGCCGACTTCCTTGTCCAGAAACGCGATCTTGGCCAGCATGATGGAGTTGATTTAATAAAAACATGGTTAATTAAGCATAGTTGATTTCCTTAACATTTCTAGTGGAATGGCGGGTTATTTTCCGTTGACCATCTGGCAACCATGGAAAAAGTACTGACACAAATAATAATCCAAGTTGCTTGTCGCTCCTCATGCAATATTTGTGCATCGTTGCTGTGTATTGTATTGATTTCTCCAGACATTCGATTCTTTTTTTTTGGTCATCCAACTGCCGTGTCTTACCATGTTAGCCAGCTGCAGTATGAGGAGGATCGAGCCAGCGGCGCGCAATGTCAAGATCCAAAACGCGTGTTTTTTTTTGTTCAATGTTCTATTGAACTTCGGGTCGATACCGCGCTTTCAACGTCACTAGTCTTGTTACATGGCAACATTGATCAATGATCGACTTAATTTTTCTTTTTTTCTCTCTCTTGCTCTACCTACACGTCCATGATGAGTATTATTGATATTGAACGTTGCAGGATATATTATGCAGCGTGCGCAAGGTGCGCGGGTGTGACGGGTCTAGCTGTGCTCTGGTGTTAAACCGTGAACTCGACGCCGCGTCCGTTATGCAATTTTCAGAATTGGATTTGACGGATCACACATGGCTCATCATCATCATCATCATCATCCTTCCTCTCAATTGGCAACTCTCATTTGCCTTCCAAAAAAATGATATGTTTTCACTAGCCTACAGTTGTGCAGATGATTTTTGTTATGTGTGTTTTTTTCTTCACAAAGCTAGGAGCATTTCTATTTTGTTTATTTCTATGGTTGTTGCAATTTATAGTTCAGCTGAGCTACGAGAACGTCGTGGAAGACACTTCTCCACTTGGTGGAGAGTAGAGGGCCCACGGTAGATCGCATTGTGAAACAGGCCTTCATGTTCAATGTTTGTAATTCCTAATATTGCATCCAACTGACGTGGGCCACTTGCTCCTCTTCAATAGTGCCTAGAATGCCTACTGCAGATACAACGTTCCCACTAGGAAACTGCATGTACACTCCGGTTGGCCAAAGAGACAATTGTCCGAGCGAGCCGAAGACTGCTTAATTTCAATAGTGCATGTTTGGTCTCAAGTTTTCATTTCAATGTCGTCGCTAAACATTCAATTCTTGAACGCGGCATCTCGCAGGTGCCATAATCAATAGGTCCAAGCGTGGGAACGATGGTTTTAGCGCCAGGAATACGTTTATTTTTGGGTTGCGTCAAACGCAAAAAAACGCCTTATTTTTATTGTGCTCTCACCGCCATCTGGAGGCGTTGAAAACACTCGAGTTGCGTCGAGCGCGTGATCTTGGGGAGCGATACAAAATGTGAACGCTGCTCACTTTGTATTATTCTTATCCTGGATGAACGCGTACTTTTCTCCGATCTCAATCTTACCAATCTTCTCAAATCTTACCAAACCATTTTTTTTTTGAAAAAGTACAAATGCCTTTTATTTTTTTCCAAAAGGTTTGAAATCGACCATTTTTGATACGTTGATAAATACTGTTTCAAGGTGTTTCTTCGGAGCTCTCATTTGTGATATATTTAGGGGCTATAAATGACAGTTTTATGCTTTCGTCATGCAAGGGAATCTTATCGATAACAAAGCTAGGCTCATATGGGTTGTACTTGAAAAGTCTACATGTGCCTATCAGGTGATCAGGTGACAAGATAAAAGTTGTCGCGATAACTACTACCTTAATCAGTTTGAGCATTCATCCGTCTCGATAAGGGTTTAATTGAACGCACGTTTGGCGTTCACGATTCTTCATCACTCTTCGCACTTGTTTTACGATAATTTTGGAGTTCGAAACAGAAGTTTCTTTTTGTCAGCCATTTTCTTTTTACCATCTTTACCATGGATTTCTCGTTCGGTCGCGTCCACTCGATGGCCTGCGAGATGTCACTCGCGAAGGCGAAGAAAGTGTCCCGATCGGCATCTTGTTCGGCGTTATCGAATAATTCTCACGTCGACAGTGCCGTCGTCGATGACGACGACCACTTTGACGGTCTTCGTCAAGTCGGCGACGTCAGAAGACCGCGACCTCAAAGTCTGCTCTCGCCATCTTCGTCCAAAAACTTTGCGACGACGACGACTCAGCCATTTGTCAGAAAAAATAGCGGATTTTGGTTTCGCTCGAAGGTTCTCGGTGAGGGGGTTGGCAAAAGGGGGTGTCCATCTTTTTTTGTGAGTCATTGTTGCGCGTACATTGATTGGTTTACCAAATATTTTAAACAAAATGTTAATATAAAATGCTAATGTTTGTTTTTGTTTGTGTTTTATTCAGGTGATAAGTTGTCCCACCATCACCATCACCACCACCATCAACCGAGTCGAGTGGACAAACTGTGCAAGGCTTTTGAGCCGGTGAACGAGAATGACGACCATCACCGACTCGGAGCTCACCAGCACGGCGACGCGCAGAACCACCAGTCGGGTCCGCCGACCGATGGCCCGAGTCCTTCCTCAGATAGGTCAGCGTTTGTTGTCATTTTTTTCTTATTATTCATTGTCCGAGCGAGCAAAGGACGACTAGCAGACTCAAAACTCAAGAGATTTTTCCCCTCCCTTTTTATTTCAGTCTTTATTTCTTCATTTATTTATTAATTTCTGACTTTCTGTCATTATTTCATTTTTAGTTCATTCATTCTTTCCTTGTTACTTTCTGAAGTTTCTCTGGTTGCTTCTCAAAACCTACTCGCGAGTCGCGACCTTGCACCTGCGATAAATTTCTTTTTTTTTTATTCTTTCACTTCATGTTCTGCGCCAACTCGGACACTAAGGCCAGTATCACTAACGCAGACTTGAGCTTGTCTTACTCAAGTAATTAAGCCTTATGTGGGCGTGAAAATTTCCATATTGCATTCCATTATCCATCGCACATGCATTCTCGAGATTTAGCCTGCGACCTTGAGAATGCACGCGAGATCGGTAATTGAAACGTGCAAAACGCTGTCTTGACTCGAGACAAGCTCTAGTCTGCGGTTGGTGATACGGCCCGCCTAAGGCTAAACAATGGGCCGTATGAATAAACGCCAGTGTATGCTTTTGCTAGTGATTTTTCAGCAAACACTGGTGCTTGATATGAATAAAAATGAAGCATAAGCTAATGCTATACAGCTCCAAGAAAAAGTAGCTGCTTTTGCTTGAAGCATGTGCTTTAAGCATATGCATTTAGGATAGGCAAAGTGTTAATCATACGAAAATCAGTAATTGCTTTTACGTTTACTACTTACTGTAAAGGAAATGCTTTTACTGTTACTGAATGCTTCTTAGGAAATACTAATTTTTATTCATATGGCCCCATGACTGCGCAGCAATTTTTAGAGCGTGCTCTTTTTGTCGTTACTGGTTTTACAAGCAGGCACAAAAAAAGGTTGCTTCGGGTTGCATATGATAAAAATTGCTCTGTCAGAATCTGCCGTTAGTGGCATTACATGCTACTAGCCTAGTTTTAATAATGGGTTCATTATGGAGTTTAAAGGCTTCGGGCTCGAGCAGCTGGTGATATTCTGTCCATTTTCCAATGGAAGTTCTCTCAGTGTCGCTCAAGTCTGAGGCTTTTCCTCTGCATGTTCGCGTGCACTAATTCGTGGGCCTATATATTGTGCGATCATTATGTAAAGTATGGTTGGCGTCAATCGTGTGTGGTGTGACCGTTTTACTCGTCTGGGGACAGATTTCGCGAACGATCCTTCTACATATCATCCCCCTTTCCAATCCTTAGATCTCTACGAGGCCACTAGTACGATCAGTGCGCGGACTATATAGTGCCGATTGATTATATTTATGCCCTCTATAATATGTATGTCGTTATGGAAACCGATGCTGACGTCACCATGTGTGGCGCTTTTGCAAGGATTTTATGGCGTTTCCCACGGAAACGAAACGTTGGAACAGCCCTGGACTTCCTGATTTTTTATTTTTTTTCTTCTTATCAAGTTGTAACAATTTTGAATTTGAATTATAGCAACTTTCGTTCCTCCCCTCTCTCGTCTCGAATTTCTTGTCTAATGGTCACGTCCGTCCACCCGATTTTCGCGGTCATTCTGCTCAGCTCGAATTTGATTTTCATGATTTGCTTGCTAACTTGCGGTTTATTTATTTATTTTTTTATGAAACGATGATGTTCGCCAAACACAGTTCGAGGAGAGGCAGCCAAGTCGTCAGGTCCGAAAGCCTCAGGACAAGGGTGAGTGACAGTGATTTTAATAGCTCAGTTGTGCTAACGTTAGCCGTTTGGCCGTTTACACTTGCAAAGTTGCCAACCAAAGAGTGCGTCTGCACTTTTCGTTTTACCGAAAAGTGCGATCACACGTATACATTATGCCTACCGGTACCTCATTCACACTTAATGAAAATTAACTTTAGCCTAGATGTACGCTTATTTTACGTCAGTGTCCTGGGTCAGGAGGATGGAGTGAAACTTATTTAACGGTTAGTCCTAACCAGCACGGTTGCACTCGTCCAAAATCCGTCGTCAAACCGCCGTCAGAGAGCATGGAGGCCCGCCTATGTGTCAAGACTTCCAACCAATGATATGGGGGGGGGAGTGCCCTCCAACGAATCAAATGAAAGCACGGTACATAAACTGCATGCTCTGAAAATGGCCGCCTATATGCTCTTGAGACGGAGCTGTGACCTAGAAACTTGCCCTGAAAAATCAAAAGTTTTGAAAAAGAGTGCTTCCCCTCCATATCTCTATACAGTGGGCATAACTTCATAAGTAGTTTGTGCATAATTGTCTGAGCGAGCGAAGGACCATTAGCATACTCATGGTCTGTTGGCACTTTGCATTCGAACTTAATCAACACGTGCACGTGAAATAAAATTAATATCTTTGACTGATTAGCATTGCGCGATTTTTTTATCGCGCGACGCAACCTTTGTTTAAACTGTTTGATCTGCTCCACTACAAAAGATTGCGTTGACTTGCATGATATATACGCTCGTTAATTGCACAATGCGAATCAGTCGTGACACTTGACGTATGACACCTGCGATAAAGATGGTGTATTAATTCACTTGTCTATTCTTGCACGTACATTTAGCGCGCTCGAGATTTAAGTTGGATTCGGACTGTGCAACTTTATTTGACTTGCCCAGTGCGAATCCAGCTTAAGTTTCAAATGATAGTCCATAAAAATCTTGCATCCAACTTGCAAGTAGGTATTCAGACGTTCTATTTGCCATGTAGATCAAAGTAAATATTTAAGAAACAGTTTAACTTGCTTATGAAATAGGCTAACAAGTTCTTGTTAAATGGTTTTTTCTAGTCCGCCATTTTAAAACCGGCCTTGAAATTTGAAGATCTTACTTGAAAGGTTTAAGTTTCGCTCATTTCGTGATTGGTTAGCATTCACCATTTATTTTTAGCACGTGAATCTGTAAATATTGACGAATGGTCACGTGTTCTTATGAATTTATTATTTTAAAATCGCATGCTGGCTTGATTTTTGCCTTCAAGTTCGCGTTGCTACACTGTACAAATGTGCAATCGTACTTATTTCACTTTTGAAAGGTGAAGTGAGTAGGCCACAAAAACAAGCAATTGTAATTGAGATTGATGACGTCACTGGCTGAGCAAATAAGTGAGGTGTTAGAAATTTAAATGCCAATTGATTTTGAGAGTATGTTTTTGTCAGCTACAGAAAGACCTATTTAAGAGCCAGCGTTTACTTCCTTTTTCCCTTTCGCCGCCCAAAAATCTCAAAATTTTCGGCGAAAAACAATTCGGCGGAAACCGTTAACAGTTACGTCACACGTACGCGGGGCAGCAGAGTAGTAGCCGCAGGAGCAACTCGAAAAGTCAGTAAAGTACCGGTAAATTATGAAATTGCAATCGAGTGTCGCCCGCAGTCGTTTATTTATCAATTCATTGGCGGATGATAGTTTTTTTTATATTCAGCTTTATTATGACTATTATTATAAGAAACATTAGTTTTTTTTTTCTTCTTATTTTTAGCTCATCTAGGTGTGGTCGCCGTCACACAAGTTTTCTCTAAATTTACTGCTTAAACCGGCAACGTTTATATTGCGATCTTCATCCCATTTCCACGCCCTTTGCTGTTTATCCTTTCATGTTTTTTTTGTTATTGATTTTTTTTTTTTGCGTCTGCTGCAGATTAGCTATACTTGTACGTAGTCTCAATTGTTCGCGCACTGGTGACGTGTATCCTACAAATGCTTGCTTCATCTTTTAGAACTTGCGACAAGTACGAGATTTGCGCCAGTGGACTGTTGCGTCCAACTGTAAGTTATTCAACAAGAAAAGTTATTTTTTGCGCCTCAACCTTTCGCACGGTCAAAAGTGAACAATCAATTAAGACGCCAATCTGAAGTTTGCTTCAGATGGATGAATATTTCGGTTCAATTCGCATTGCGAATATCATCGCGCGACCACTTTTGGCCACTAAGCTTGATGAGAGTTCGCACGCGAATTTATCGGAAAGAAATTCGTCACATTTGCTGAAACCAGTTTTAACGTCCGTGTCACTGCGTACGTCATTGGATGTCCAAAAACTTACCCTGAAAGTGGACTTTCACGAATTGCAGTCACCTTATGACACAATGACCATCATGCTTGATGAGGATATATATTTTAAGGCCATTAAGCTGCGTCTACTTAGTGTCCTAGTCCTGCAAGTAATTTTGATTTAGCTGCATGTAGTTTTGATTTAGGAGGTGGTGAGAAATGGTTTTATATACGATTGTAGAAATATAATTACATACGGTACATGTACTGTATGTATTACTGAATATAATAATAGATATAACATACATTGTATAACATATAAGCCTACACATATCCGAATGAAGGACGCTTTTTGGCAACATTCGTTGGATAGCCGACATCGAAATTTATTCCTGATTTATTCATTTCTTGGCACGATTTGTGCCCTTGTGCTGCGCGGGGGCGTAAATCGCGTCTCTGTTCCGGAAATTCTTGTGCAAAATAAACCTCGCCTCGTCAGTACGCCACCGTCCGCTATTGTTCAGTGGCGCCACCACACCCTAGCACAAGTATGCCATATAGCGATTGTAGCCTACTAGCCTACTATAAAGGGTAAACATTATGAGAACAGTAATAACTCGTTTCCACTAGACCCAGAAAATATTAACTCTGCAGTTGCTTCAACTTGTTTACAGGAATTGCAGCATAATGTGTGCCAAGGAGAATGATTGAAAATTATTTTCTCTTAAGTTGGATTCGCACTATACAATTTTTATCATCATTCAATTCGAGAAAACCTTTTGTGTTATCTAATTCGACCTGTGTGAAAACAATAGATTGCAATCAAGTTCTATATGATCAGAATGCATCTAACTGCAGTTAGTTTTTCTTATGGGAACTTGGTAATAATGCGTTTCGGATTATTATTTTTTCCAATTAATTTCCTATTTTTCAAATTAATTTAATATTTTTTAAAATTAATTTGATATTTTAAAATAAATTTGATATTTTTCAAATCAATTTAATATTTTTCAAATTAGGATAGGCCTAATTTAATATTTCTCAAATTAGGGTAGGCCTAATTTATTATTTTTCAATTTACCGTAATATAATACTTTTCAAATTATTTTCTTTTTTTTTTTCAAAAATTTTGAAGTAAGCGCAGCGTTGCTATTGCAAATCACGTCATTTGACACAGAATACCCCGAAATAAAAATTGACGTCATTAATGTTAGCAAACCGACTTGTTTTCTAGACAAGTGTGTAAATGAGGCTTTGTTGGAAGAAATATCTTGTACCGTTGGCGGTGTAGTTTCGCAGCGCCTTGTTTTGCAAGTTAACGACGAAAACACCTAGTTTAATCACCATTTCTGATATTTCTGCTCAAGTCTTGACTTAATTTCACACTAATGAAGGTTTATTTTATTTACTTTTCTTGCGCGTAGAGGGAGAGCAAACCGTCGTTTCGCAAACGTAGCGACCCGAATATTCCCCGGTCGAACAGGTGAGTCGAAATCTAAATCATATTGCATAACAAACGTTCGTTCTCTTTACTTACTAAATCTACATAGTGTATGTATGTATGTATGTTCGAGTATCTATGTTGGCCCTATTTTTCTCTATTTTGCATTAATAATACTCTTAAAGTATATTTGTGCCTAAATTGCAATTGCAATGTTACTACCTTCCCAACGCACACGTATGTACTGTAGTAGATTATTCCAGAAATTATATTTTATAGCGAGTTTCTTGTTGGGTTTCGTCCAAGCTTCGCTTCTAGTTGAGTTTGAGTTGTCGGAATTGTAAAGGATCCTTCTTGCAATAGCTTTGCTTCTAGCCGTAACCAGATTTGAAGAAGAACAAAAAAGGTTTTTTAAATTTTATATATTTTATTTTATTTATTTTTTTCCATTCTCTTCTTTACTACGAGCACGGATCTGGAATGGTTGTCGAGTTGGATTATGACGATCGTCTGAACCCCGTGCCGTATTGAGTGAATGAGTGCGCCAGGGAGTTTGATCATTTTATCACACCTCTTCTAGTGTATAGTCTCTCTTGTTTTTCTCTCTTTTGCTGCCCTCCCGCCAATGGAATTGACGCGTCTTTGTCGTTCTGTGCAGGCTGGCTGGCTGGCTGGCTGGCTGGCTGGCTGGCTTTTTTAATGGTTTTGTTCTTCATCGAGCTCCAGAGATCTTGATTCGGTTCGACCAGAAAAGTCGATCGACCGGGGTGCGCTGCAGAGAACCGAGCCAGCAACGCTCCAGCTACAGCAGCAGCAGCAGCAGCCAGCAGAGCTGAGGCGCGGAGAATCTAGGAATATCAGGAATCAGGAATCGTCGTCGTCTTGCCGCAGTGAGTCCTCCTAGACAGGATATCCTCTTGAATATATATACGGTATATTTTTCCACGAAGCCAGAAGCTTGAAAAATGGATCGATTCTTCTAATTGGCGGAGATTTTAACTCGCGCCTAATTCATCTGGATAAATGTATTTATTTTGATTTTTTTCTTTTGTCTTTTTTACATCCTTTTCATCAACTTGAATCAAGTGTGTTTTATTGGAGAAAAGGAGAAAAAAAATCACGATTTGTTCTTCGTCGTCGTCCTTCGGATTGTGAGCGGCCGCCATTGTCGTTTTAGTCTGGCCGCGATTTCTACTCTTGAAAATCGGTTCGGTTCTTCCGGACCCTTTTTATTTTTTCTCATCCTCCTCGCTTACATCAACTGGATGCCCTAAAGGTGAAGGTGGTTTCTGGATAAAGATGAGGATGAAGACGGAGATGAAGGTATAGAGGAAGAGAAAGTTTTATTTTGTGACAAGAGGGTGGTTATTTTTGGGTTTTTTTCTCTCCAACCCCTCTCTCGTATGCGCGGACCCAAAAATATATGCTGGCATAGGCCGTAGTTATTTTTGTGTGTTGCCATATTTTCGATGCGATGAGGAGGACACTTGGAAAATAACTTAAACTCCTTCGACGTTGTTGGCTTTGATCGACTAACTATTTGTGTACTCTGAAAGAGCTCTCCATCTTTCTTAACTTTCAAGTGGATCCTAGAAGTGTGGCGACAAAACGGAAGTCTTTTTTATGCTGCTGCTGCTGCTTCTTATTCTTTCAAGTCTTCTTTTGTCGATAATTGGACGCATTGCAAATCTGGAAACATTTTCTGCACCAGAAAATGAGGCACGGTTAGACAGCTGTCGAAAGCCTTTCAGGCTTCCGAATGTCCTGCAAGGCAGGGTCAAACGCCTCCACCTCCTGCGGCTGCAGCTGCTGCATCCAATTGGTGTTTGACCCATCTTCGCTCAGTCTCAGCTCCTAATCATGGCTCTGATTGAAATGCGTCCTGCACCGCCAGAATTGATCACCAGGTAAATTGGTGCCACCCCACACTCAGGGACGATTATATGTCCGTAAAATCGAGAGTATTTTCATTGGCACGTAGAGACCCACCCACACATGACCATCGATATGTAGAGATATTTATTTACATTATAAGCCTATGTTCAGATATTTATCGATATTTAGCGTTTGCAGATTAATTTAGATTTGATTTCCCCAGGAAAAGCTTCTAAGTACCCATAGCTTATCTTGCATTGAATAAAGACCTCAATTGATCTAGACGTTTGATTCTATGGAAAATTACCGTGAAACCAGAATAATAACGTAAATAAATTTATAAAAGAACCATTGAAATCATTAAATAAATAATGATAATTAATTACTTATACAGTTAAACCCAAAGAAGTAAGTAATTAATTATCATTATATTTTTTAAATACTGATTTTTCAATGATTCAAGAATACAACTTTACAAAACATTTTTTTTTCTGAAAAGTAAAAATTTGCAATTTGAAGTTGAAACTGATGAATGATCAGAAGTCCAGTCCAATTCATACCTTTGCATTTTAAAATTAACCAATAATATGGTATTATGAACAAAAAACAATTGTCAACTTGTTTTATCATCTTTTTGCGTGAATTTTTAAAGCTTGTAAAAACCAACATTAAATGGGTTTTTACGTTATTCTAAAATTATCTTAAGATCCAACGTAAAAAAACAAACATAAAAGGCTTTCAACATGACGTAGCTGATGTCATTTGCGATATAAAGTGACATTTTGTGTGTCAAGGTAATTCACGTTCGAACCTCATCCTGCCCATACTTGAGTGCCACTTATGCGAGAATGGAAATTCCTTTCATTGACTTAAATACAGAGCGTATGATCGAATGTTTAAAGGGGTGATCCAGTTTATATTAAAAAAATGTAGATGTTGAAAAGTAATCTTTTTACCAATGTACCTCGAATCCGAAACGATGTATTGCGATATCGATGTTTTTTTGTGGAAAACATGGGCATGCAATAAGAACAAATTTCTCGGATACGTTCCGGTTTTCCCCAATTTTTAATAACCAGCGATCGATCATAAACGAACGAATAATAATTTTGCTGCCACAATAACTAATTTATTACCGTAACTAAAAAATCTCATCTCGCATACGAGCTTCGTTCCTACAACTGAATGTTGAGAGGTGACCTCTAGTGCTACTTAATAGCACAGTTTTACCGTAAGTGCTCCGGAAAGTTGCAAAAAAGGCACCAAATTCCAGAAAATTGAAAATCATTTATTTATGGTT
>JAQIYI010000535.1:0-17868 GCA_034700265.1 Polyzonium germanicum | reverse complement strand
AAATGACCTATTCTCAGCCTGTCTTGGGATTTTCTAAAGTCGGGACAGCTCTTAAAGTCCTCAGTTATTAGAACCTAAAAGAATATTCAAATAAATAAAAAAAATTAATAAAATTCCATCAGTTGAATGCATAGTTAATTTTGATTGATTTAAATTTTAAAGGTCATACAAATACGAAATGGCAAACAATATTTCTGCGATTGGATTCGCTGGAAGATTGCCTGAATATGCCTTTATGCATGAATTCATCTTGTCTCTAGGCCTGAAACAAACAAAATAAATGGGTGAGGGCCGGTAAAAATGGACAAGGAAGCTGGCCCCTTCTGGTGAAAAAAGGATTTGAGGAGCCCCGCTAAATATTTTATGCTCGCTCGGCATTGGATATGTAAAGATTTGCTCCGCTTTGATGGGCATTTTAATGCTAATGAGCTTGATTTAAGATTAAGGTTAATTCTGTTATTTGTTCAGACTCACCTCTTGAGGAAGGCACTCCAGAATTTGCTAAACGAATGGGAACAAAGCAAGAGAGAGCAGGTAGAGTACACTCACAAAAAGCAAGAGTAAAACACACGTCATATATATTTATATAAAAATATATATAATAGACACACGTCAACGTCAATAACAGCGTATATATGATGAACAGATGATGAACACGAAAAGAAAAACAATAAAATAAACAAATGGATGAAACGACGACATGATTGGTGAACAATGACGATGACGATGAAGATGAACGGACAATGAACAGACATAGGTGTGGATCGGGATTGAGGACGGGCAGGGACCCAGCTAACGTAATGATAGGCATGAATGACCAATTGAACTGGACACAAGACCCACAGATAAATAGAAGAAAAAACTCATTTTCTTTAGAAGTGAAATTAAATAAAAAAGGAAAATTTCAAAATCCTTTTAGATATAAATCAAATAAAAAGGAAGAAACTAAATGGACAAACAGCGTTTATGGACTGTAATAAGACATGTAAATAACAGGAAACGAAATCCGTCAGAACGGACAAAATGTCCACAAATTATGAGGTATGTGGTGGTGGTGAAGGTGGATGGAGGCGGTTGAGGTCGGTGGACTGCAAAAGGCAACGATCACAGTTAAATGAAAACAAAACAAAATAAATTATGATTGCTCACCAATAATAAGATTAGATCGGGCAACGACGACCGTATTTAATCGCACTAGTTTGCGTGTATGTGTTTATGTGTGTGCAGCCTTGAATAGCTTTTTATAATTATTCATCATCAGTTAATTAAATCAAATGCGACCTCCCCCCCCCCTTGGATGGGAGCCTCATATCGACTGCTGTGTCCTCTAGTAATACGAATTTATATTGAATCAATTTATGAGTACCGGAATTAGTAAGTGGACGGTAGGCGGAGGGGTTTGTGGAAGATTGAAAGATATAGAAAACAAAGGCGCTCCGTGAGTTGAGTTTCGACTGAGCACTTCCGGTGAACACGCGCACCGACAGCTTTTTACACACTTATTTAAATTTAATTTGGGCGAATCTCTACTCATGGACCATGTCAGTGCATGCAAATAAGTCACACGGCAATAATGAATAAATGAAGGTAGATATGTGATCGATCCCTGAATAATCTGACTCGGTAGAAACGATAGTGAAGGTGGATTAAGGACGGATGCGGCCACTTACCTTTCGCTGAACTCGTCCTTGTTGACGTAGCTCTGGACGCTGTTGTCCTCGATGAGGAACTTCATGCGCTGGTAGAACGACGCAGTGACAGAAGGCGGCTGTTTCCGGTGAAAAAGCGGCGTTGCGGTAATTAACCTCTTGTTCTCAAATTAGCCTCGGCTTTAACGAGTGATCGGTGATCGAGTGACTTTAAATTCTTGAATAACCTGCTTTCGGTAGAGGACGTCGACCGGGTCTGCCGTCGTCAGACACATCATGCTCTCCTCGCACGTCGAACTGCCGCAGCATTCACTGTCGGCGCAGTCGACAACTCCGTCTTTCGATTTCAAAGCAATAAGAATTTTGCTAAGGGTTTTTAGAAAACCTATCACGTCTTACTATTGATTATGCACTGACCATTGTCGTTGTCTAGCCTGTCCGCACAGTCCTTCTCGAGGGGAACGCTGCAATCGAGTCCGTCCCAGCCGTCGTGGCAGACGCAAGCGAATTCCCCGTCGCGTGTCACGCAGTCTCCGTGGTGAGTGCAGTCACGAGGACAACCCTCTACAGGAACAGGGAAGATCGAGCGCGAAAGTAAGATCAAACATTCACGAAACTACTGTAATATCCTTACAATATTTTCATTTGACTAAAAGTGAGTCCAGTTAGCTTGTGCGCAAAAAAAATTAAATCAAAGCAGATGAATAATCAAACAATGTTTCCTTCAACGTAAAACAACTCACCCAGGGTACAGTGCCGTCCATTCCAACCCTGAATGCAAACACAGGTGCCATTGTTGCACTGTCCGTGTTCAGCACACCGTGGATCGCAAAGTTTCTGGTCACACTTGGATCCTGTCCAGCCCTTGGAGCATTGGCATTCTTCGCCCACGCACTTTCCAAACGAACCGCAATCAGCGCTGCAGGCAGCTGCACATAGTTAAAAATATAACAGAAATAAGTCATTAAAAAGCACTTTTCTAAAAAAATGTATTTTAATTTAATTTAGTTGGTCACGATATAGCGATGCTGACCTTCTGTGCATTCTGCTCCAATCCAATATTGGTCACACAGACATTTTCCACGGTCCAAGTCGAAAGTGCCGTGGCCGGAGCAGTTGGGCAAGCACTGAACGAGCCGGTTGTCCACCAGGCTACAATTGTCGCCACTCCATCCGGGATTACAAATGCAACGTCCTCGAACGCAGAAGCCGTGGTCGGAACATGCGGGATCCAAGCAATTAACTGTAGTTTGTTTCAGGAATTCATTAGTAATTTTATCACAGAAAAGTGTCCGTTATAAAAAAAAAGATGACCACGTACCGTCTTCGCAGTGCCTTCCCTTGAATCCAGCGTAGCACATGCAAACGCCGGCTTGGCAATCGCCACGCCCGCTGCAGTCGGCCACTTCGCAGTCGAGTTCAGGCACGCTGCACTCACTGCCCTTCCACCCACGCTCGCAGTGGCAAACGCCTCCGGAGTACTGGCCGTGGTTACTGCACAGTACCGGGCACAAACCTATGGGCAACAATTATTTAGCCTGCGCAAACTCTTGGCGATTAGCGTTGTTGTAAGCTTACTGTGTTCGCACGATTCGCCCATGTATCCTTGGTAACAATCGCACTTTCCCAGAGAACAGGCACCGTGGCTGTAGCAGTTGTTGGGGCATTGGGTGGAAACGTCAACTGTCAAAAGATAGTAAAAACAAAATGAGAGTAAATGCAGATGCACCATTGCAGGCCATCAAGTTCGTGTCTGTACTGACCAGCTATTTCGGCCATCAATGAGACGGCGTTCTCTTGCCCATTGTCATTATAGAATGAGAAGAACCACCAGCCAGGATCCAAGTGATGTAGGAAGGAGACTTCGGCAATCGTCTGTTGAAATTCCAAGAGCAGATAGTAGCTAGAAATCAAGGACACTCTTTCCTCTGGCCAAATTGGTTGACGTGACAGGCTAATTACCCGACTGGACCGTGGCGTCCTTCCACCAAAGACATTCTTCTCGTTGCTGCGTCGTTTGCGATTGTGCTGTGCCTGTGGCTGCTGCTGCTTCTGATGATGAAGATGCTGCTGCTGTTCGTTGCCCAGAATGGTTTCTGTGAAGTCGTACTGCGTGATGGTGGGCGGGACGTGACGCCGAGCGTATATGGCCAAATCGGCTGCAGTCGGCAGGCTGATATTTAGGCGAACGAACGAAGCCTGGGTCTGCTTCAATTGGACATTCCAGAAGCCGTGGGGAAGAATTTCTCGTGACACCTAATATATTTACATGCAACGCATGATTATACTTTGCCCAATGTGTTCTTCGAGCTAATTGACCTATACACTGTTATTTTATAAGCCCTTAAGAAAGCAAAAAATCAAATAAAATAAAATCAAAAAATAAAAACGGCACCTTTTCACCCAAAGAGAACTCCATAACGGGCCAGAGGTTGTGGTCATTGGGCGCCACTTTTGTCGGATAAAGCAACATAGGAACTGAAAAGGTGCCAAAGTTCAATTTGGATTAAGATTAGAGAGTACACGATGCAGTACACTGCAGAAGACATTGACTGCGGGTGACAATGTTGAATGCACGGATGTACCTCTTGTCATAGGTGCTGGTGACGTCTCGAAACGTTCCATGGCGGCTAACTGCGCGTCTTCGCCCGTGAAGCAACCTGCGGTACTCTCCAATTGGAGCGTCATCGTGCTCACAGCTGGCATATGCGGACAAATAAACTCTTATTAACCAGATTTGGGAATTTAAAAAAACTGTTGCATCAATTACCCCCGAAGTAGGCGACGGCCGCCATGAGTAGGACGGAGACAAAGATGAGACAGATGGCGATGCACTTCCAGCTGCAACGGTGAGAGCACGACTTCTGGATGTGGAAGTGGGCCACGGCGAACGGAGAGGCGCACGATTGGCTCGCCAAAGGCGTCGTCGTCGCTTGAAGGTACGTTGTCGAAGTCGGTGCCGCAAATCCTCCTGCTGGTGCGGCTGTCGACACCGATGCGCCCGTCGCCCCTGCACTGCCGCTATTATTTCGGACCGGATGCACGGCGACCACTTGGGCGGGCAACTGCGTCGTCATCGGGCCCTGCAGCGGCTGATTGTGATGGTGGTGATGGTGGTGAGGAGCATTGTTGTTGTTCATGCTGTTGTTGTTGTTTATGGTCTGCAGCATTGGATGAACCACTTGGTGCTGCAGAACGTTATTCTGTAAGGGCGCTGTGCCAGTCTGAGGCAATTGCCCGAATAAATGTTGCTGCGGTTCTTGTTGGTGATGATGATGATGGTGGTGGTGGTGATGAGGAAGGAGACCCACCAGCGGAGAGTCAGCCATTAGCGTTCTGATAAGGCCACAAACAATGAAGACCAAACCAGGTTAATCTTGCATTCACATGTACGGATTTCCGTTATTTCGCAGTAAAGGTTTGTCCATGTGAACCCGGCATTAATCCAATTAATTAATCACAAAAATGGAAATATCGGAAGAAGCAGATGGACTCGCCTGTCTTGACGCGCTTCATTCATTGTCGTTCCGGACACGGGGCTCCTGCTGACATTGGCCACTGCCATAAGATCTAGATTCATTTGAATCTTTCAATTAAGATTATGGCCAATATTCGATAAAACGCATTGTCCATTTTTAAACATGCCTCGTGGCGTCCTCAAGGTCGCGAGGTCAGAGTGGTGCATCGAGATTCCTCGAGGCGGAACTTCAGGCGGTGCCGGTTCGGGTGGACTGTCCACGGAACCTGCGAGCGTTCGAAAATAATTGACCCTTGAACTGACTTGAATTGCAATCTAAATAGGTTCACATTTAATTGGGCTGAATGATAAACCTGCTCTTGCACTCGTCAGACCGTTGGATCTCATGGCTGCAATGTCAGAGTCAGGATAGGTGACGTCCGAGTTGTTGTCCGAGGAGGATGTGGACGGTTCTCGTGCGTTCAGAGACAACATTCGGTGGCCTGACTTAACATGGTCCATCGAAGAGGGAAGGACGTTGATCAACTGCTGCTGCTGTGGCTGTTGAGGGCCGAGCAGCATCCGCTGAACGGGCGAGTGGCCGTTGTCCGTCTCGGTGTCGCCGTCGGAGCCACTCAGCGGAGCGTAAGTGCGGTTCTCGACCGTCTGAATGGTGGACGCCGACGACGACTGCAGCGGCAAAGTCATCGGTGGCGACGCTGTCGGCTGCTGCTGCTGCTGCATAAGGGACGCCGGATGAGCACTTCTGACGGAGCCAGGAAGTCCTGTTTGAAACCAACGAACACACGTCAGACACGAAGGGTTGATTCTTACTGTGCACTTTTAATCGCGCGCCCCGACAGAACCGTTTCCGGTGTCGAGTTGCGTGATAAAAATCGCACAGTGCGAATCATCCCCTGGATACACACACAAATGAATCATTGATGTAATCTATTCTGTGATGTAAGTGAAACCCTTTCGGCACACAATGCACTTCTTCAGTTGAAGGAATAATCTTGTCTTTTCGTGTGCCTAGAATATCGACCGGTACGATTCGACTTGGAACGATAGCACTTGCAGCAGGAAGTGAGCCTACAATTCGTCAAATCCGCGCTCAAGTGAGAGCCTTGGCTTAACAACCACTCCATGGCTTACAGCAGGCCATGGGCCTATTCATTTTCATTCAATGCGTTTTATTCAACATTCACACTTGGAGAAATCGAGATATTTTTCTTCTGCTATTGCAGCTCGGTTTTTTCTTGAAAAATTGAATCAGAACCGGAAGTGAGAAAGAATCGTGTTCGATGGTGACATGTGACAGACATACGTGTGTAGCTATAGTCGAGGGGAAACTAACGCGATCATCACTGCGCGCGAATTGAATTGTCAATTGAATCACGAAATCAAATGTGAATAGCGGGGCTCCGCCCTCCCCTCTATTCATGAAGGGGCGGGCGGCTGTGAAAGCCAAGGCAAAGGCCTAGGCTAGATAGTCGATTTTAGATACCTCGAGTCGAATAGACTCGAGCTAGAACCGCCCCAAGCGCGCAGAAAACCTGAAAAACAGGCCTAGACTGGATGAGCTTAGCCATTAATCAGTTCGTGATCAATTAAAAAAGAGCGCTTGAATGTTTAATGCGCGCATTAAACAGATGAGAAATAAATTATAAGCAAAGCCGAGACGTGCATGTCGGACTCGGACCCGAGCAACCGGCCTAATTAATTAGCTCACCTCAGTCAATTAACCTTAATAAAGCCCGCAGACGTCAGATTTTAAATCGCCAAACAGGCCTACAACGATAACGCAAAAGATGGAAAGACAAAAAGATTTCTTCGCAGAAAGTGGGCATAATTTCGATTTTTAGCTCTCCGGATTGGCTTGTCGGCTCACATATTTATCGAGAGATTTGCGATCGGAGAACGCTCAATTAACTGGAATCGGAAGGTAATTTTCCGAGAACTAATCAGCAAAACTAACGGGGCCACATGACTTTCGTGAGCAAAATAAGCGGAGCGTGCATGCGCAATCAATCTTGCGTCTGTACGCATTGATCGCTCGAGGGGATTCGTCGAAAATATTGCTTTCAACAGAAATAAAGGCCTAATGAAATTATTTTCCAAGTCTAGGCCCTGCATCGAGTTTCGATCAATATAGCTTGAGCTTGGATTCACGATGGCTATCTTTATTTTGCAAAATTTGCATTTAAAGATGAATAAAAAATGCCATTCCAGCAAGTAAAGCTGGTTCCAAATTTAATTCGAGTGCGAATTAACTGGACTCGTGAACACACTAAAAGCCGTCACGTAGTGAGTTTAATGGAAATGTGCATCATGTGAAAGCATGCAGCTAAGACAAAAGACTAGGCCCGTAGCGAGTGACCTTTGTTCCTGGCGTCCAGCCCCGCCTTCACCTCCTTCTCGTACTGCTGGATGACCCGTTCGTCCACATATCGACTGGGATACTTGTCGACGCCGTCGACAACCACCACGCCGTCCTCGTTGTCCGAGCTGCTGTAATCTCGTTCGCGCCACTCCTGACTGCGCTGACGCCGGATTCGAGCCATTTGGCGGCCGCTGCGACGTCCCAGCGAATCCATCTTCTCACTCTAGGCGCCTCTTTGCACAGATTTCGTCCAGGAGACACAAGACGAAGGGCACTGCTCAAGTCCGCTTATACACCAGCTGAAAATGCAATTGTAAACGAGACGAATGGTGAGAATGCGCGCGATACATAAATAGTTGGATTTCATTTATAAGCGTCCATAACCCAATTTATTCGGAAAAATTAAAATAAAATTATAGACGAACCGTTATGTAGCCTAAATAAATGAATTGTCACTACTAAGTAGCTTAAACTAACTAGAGATTAATTAAAATTAATTAAATTGTGGATTGCGTTTCTCTTTGAACACCCTGTATTATTGTAATTGGCCACTGCGGCACTACTCAGCAATGAAAGGCCATGATGGGCCATCAGACGAGCTAATTCGCGCTGCGGCAGCAGCAGCAGTAAAAGCATCGTTAAAAACATGGATTGACCCCTTTAAAAGGCTGTTTTTCTTCTCCAAGACGTCGACCGAGTAACCTAAGCTGGATTCCCACTGCTCCGATCGCGTCCGAAATGATCCGCTAATCCGTCAGTTGTCATGGCAACCGCCTTCTTCTTCCTATTCTTATATTAGCACTTTTGGCTTTTGACATCATTTTCTGACGTATACAAGCCACATCGCTGGGAAAATGGCATGAAAGCCGACCCGATAATTAAACAGGAGAACCAGACAACTCAACACCCAGGGGATGGTGCAATGGGGATCGACCCCATGACTCCAAGTAGCCAGAGAGTAAAGCAGCAAGCTCGCTCAACCCACTGAGCCACAGGAGCTCCGCAATCCGATACGGATTGGCGCATCGTATCGGAGCAGTGGGAATCCAGCTTAAGATGTGTTTCCGAATGACGATCGTCTTGGAAACGATATTTCACCTCCGTCATCATCAGCGGAAGCACATCGAGCGAATTATCCGCGTAATGTTGGAACGCGATTTCACACATCATGCGATCACGTGACCCTCCTGCTATTCACAAGCGTCGACTCCTTCGGAAAGTCTACGTAGGCCTATGGCAGCTCGGCTTCTTCGCGAGCAGACAGTCGGAGCAAGCCGTAAGCCAGCACACAGGCTGATCACTCCATGCATTTGCAACAGAATCAAGCGTAGGCCTAACAAAGGCGAAGCAAACTCCTGCGTCGAGTGAATATAAATGCACGCATGGCGCATGGCTTCGAAAGGAAATCACGAAGGCGATTGCGCTGAAACTCTGCATTATGACAACCCACCTGGTCCTGGCTAAGCGAAATTAGAGAAATTGCGACTCACCGACAGTCACGCATTTTGCGGCTAAATATCATCCAGAATGGCATAAATTAAGGTCCATGTGCTGCTGCAGCACACAATGGCCATTGAACGACAAAAGCTGGGCAAAGCAACCCCTCGAAGGCGCACGATCACTGCAAGCGCCAGACTGCATTTCATTCGCAGGTCTTGAAGGCGCGTTCACACCGAAAGCTCAAACACGCGTTTGTTGAGAAATCCTAGCCCGGCTCTGCTTTTATAATACGCGTGAGCGTCAAACTCACGGAAGCACGCAGCAAAAGCAAAGACACAGAAATTGACTTTCTGCGCTAAGATTGACGACCCGTCGACCATGGCCAAGATTTCGCCAATCTCAGCTCAAAAAGTCATTCCAATAGAAGCTAAGATCCGTGTGTGCCTACGCTGCAGACGATGAAATCACTCTAGAAGGAGTCATCCAGACGTCGTCGTTGCAAGAAACACGGCGCGCGATGAGGACTCGGGATGGTGCCTCGCCGTCGAAGCCATCCAAGCAAATGGACGGAAAAGATAAGATAATGGAAGACCACGCCCCCTTCTCGGTCGGTGCGACACTCTCGCATTGCACCAGCGTGCCCGCCATGGCACTTGGAAATCTACAATTACAACGCACTTTGACAAGTGATCGATCGATACTTCGATCGGCTTTCTTCTGCGCGCCGCCAGCACTGATCGGCGGCGGCTAGGCCTGGCGAAGCAATGTCACTTTCACTCGAGCACAGATCCACGGCCCTGCCTTTCTGCCTTGCAGGGCCTAAGTGAAGCGCCAACGCCGTCCCACTCCACTCGGCCATCAACCACCATTTAGAGCGTCTGTAAGGACAGGCTCACCATCAGGCCCGCCGCGTTATGCCTCGCACGTCCGGGCAACGTCGTCGTCAGGCCTAAAGTCTGCATGTAGGCCTATTTGAAAAACGGAAAACGCTCGCACTAATAGGCCTATTTCCCTTGCTCGGTGTTTGTCTTCGAGATTATCATAATTAATAAATCTCTTTGTCTCGACGCCTGAATTTGCCTCGCGACTTGTGGCACACCCACGAGCAGGCGTAGGCCTAATAATTCTCAAGATTCCCGGAAATCATTCGTCTCTGCTTGTTTGTTTGTTTGCTTATTTGATTTCGTCAAATAGATTTGCGAGGCCAATTAAGATGCGCTGCAGCGCCTTCCTAATTACTTAGCCGTGGACGCGGACATAATGCAGCCCTCCCAAGGCATGCTCAACCTTTTCGCTTTTTAAGGCTTTCCGCCTATTCCGACCGAGTTGTATAAGATGTCAATTGGCTGGCCAACTGAAAGTGTGGGCGAAAGTTATTTGCACCAAATCTACGCCGATTAATTACTCAATATGATAAATAAATTCATTTAGAGCAGTTTTGACAATTCAGGGGCTTTAAAAACGATTTTGAACTTAGTTTTCTTTCTATTTCAGACATTCGTCACCGACGTCAACCTGAGTGCGCTCGCGGGCCGCAGGTTGCGCATGCCTTGGACTAGGCCTATAATTACGCGCGGACAACAGGCCGAGAGTGGGCAAAATGTATCGGCTGACGGCTCAACTTGCGTCGTCGTCGTCGTTATTTCTTGCCGGCAAATAAATAGATCGTGGCGGGATAATCCGATTAGGGCGCGAGCGAGAGCATTTCCGCCATGTCTGATGGGCCAGATAGACAGTGGGCGCGTGTCTGTCGCTCATTTATTACGCTTGGATGTGAGCCTTGCTCGAACAGACGCTTCGCCGTCTGCATATGCATATTGAATGCGCGCAAAGCCATTCATCCAGCAGATCCATGTTGCCCTGCGGCAGTGCAGCTGCAGCACCGCGCTCGGCTCGGGACATTGCGCCAAGAGCGACGTTGGCGGCCACCTAAGGAGAGCGCCATGGGACGCCGAAAATCGATCGCATAGCGCAAGGCTCGCACGCGAACAACGCAAACACGCCGACATAAAGGCCGCATAGGCACATTGTCGCCAATAACGTCTTGTTTTCTGTTGCTTTTCCGCAGCTGCTGCCGACGAATTAAACCCGAACCCTTTAATCCGATTTTAATTTCGTTCTGCAGCACCCCGTTGGCCCATATAGCTGGCGCAGCTAGGCCTAGCGAATAGCGCGAGTCGGATAGACCTAATGCGCGTAAAATGTAGCAAAACGAAAACCAGTCGAGGGTTTTCTCCCAAGCGGACTGAAGCCTCGTAAAATATTTTGCATTCGTCTGATTTCTCGCATCGCCCTTCCGGTCGTCCTGTTTCTAAACTGATGGAGCGACTTGAGGAAATACATCGCGTGGCGTAAAAATGGAGGCTCTTGTTAATTTGTCTTCTTTGATAAATATATAAACAAAAATTGCGATTTCTCATCCGAAAACTGTTGTCGACGCCGCGCGCGGCTTGCCCACAACGCCTCGTGGACTCCAAGTCTGTTACCCACGATGCGTTGTGGGTTCCCACGCAGCGAACGACGAATTCGTGGCGAATTAATTTGATTGGTGCTGCAAACAGACACGTGACGGGTTCTCGTTCATGAGGAATTTGCCGTTAATGACGTCATGGCAGCCTATGAAGAAGGCGGTGACATGACATGGCACGTGTTGCTAGAAGGGGCGGGGTGGATGGAAGCGTTGGATTGTTGCACGTGCGCGCAAGTGACATCGGGCCTTCGTGTTTCCCCGGATGCCAAACTGAGTAAATAAAGAGAGTAAATGCGGCTTTTACGACTTTTCCGGCGGCTGAAATGCCCGCAGCCGCGCACCTCTCGCCTTCGATCGCACTCCGACAAAGCGAAGCTGCGGGGGCGAGGAGAGCTCGACGATGGTTACACGCAGCAGCCCTCACGCCTCTCTCGGTGGGCACTAAACATGTTTAATGCAGTTTGCACCGCCACCAGCGGCTCTATATTGCGTCATCTTGATAAATGATCGCCAGTGCGACCAAACACAGCAAATTTCCGCGTTTTTCCTGACGCCATTTATTACGAGGCAGCCGCTATATTTCGCTCCATCTCTAGGCCAACTGCGGCTCCATTATTTAGCAAACAGAAGTGGAAACTGCAAGAAGTGCTTCGGGCAGCAGCTGACAAGCCGAGAAGCCAGAACGGATTTGCCTCCTATGTTAATTCGCCCGCCCACTGCCAGCATCCACGAGCTATGCAGGCCCGCGAGCGGATATTATTTCATTTTTTATCCGCATGCACGGTAGGCCTGCAGCCGGAGCCGAGTGCAGGGCACACATATCTGGCTGCCGTTGTGTTGTTCTTGATGACGGTCACAAACAGGATGGACGCGCTCAACGGCAAAGCTAATTTAATGGGTGAAAATCGATGATCGTCATCGGGCGACTCTTGTGAACCTTGCCTTTTTAGCTGCTTTTTATCTCCCTCATGATCGCAGGGCCGTTGCTCGGAATGAAAACCAATCAATAAAGATTTATTGGAGGGAAGGCAATCGTTCAAACATAAATGCGCCGACATTATTATTCCAGAAGCTCTCTCCCTACATCCTGCCTGGCAGGCATGGATGTAGGCCTGCATGCAAGCCTACATGAATGCAAAATCGCGATTGCTTCCGTCGAGATTTCGAGTCGAGACATTTCAATTGGATGGATGAATGGGGCTACAAATGGCGGCTTTTTACATCCTCGTCGCTACAGCAAGACTCCAAGTGGATGCCGTTTGCCGGATTTCTCGTTTTCCAACCAAACAAATATTAGGCATCTCTTAAATGGAAAATAAAGTTTCAAAATCTCAATCAAATCAAGTTGGAATGCCATCCATTGTTTTATCTGAATTGAAGTTTAAATGATAGACTTGGCATTCATCATCCGCAGTTTAATTGGATAAATGTCAAGTGGGGCAATCACTGCAAGCTCAGACAAAAAATAAATAATAAAAAAAAACAGAACCGGAAGTGCGTAGTCTCGAAAGAGATGAAACCCCGATAACATGTATTATTGTTATTCTATGCAAGAAGAACAGAGATTCGTCGTTAGTTCAAAACACAAACATGCCTTCTGGGGGGAGGGGAGGGGGAATAGCTGGAGAAATTTAATATGAGCTTTGGCAGAAGAAAAGAAAAATGAAAAGAAATTGAAAAAAGTAAACAACTGAGCAACAGGAAGAACGGATTGCCATACGCCGAGCCTAATACTGCGAGACGTTAACAAGAGATGGGAGCCGCGTTATCTGCCGTCAACGGTAGTCACCGCCAACGCCGAGAACAACGAGGGGCGTGCAGGGGGCGGCCCTCTAGCCCTCCCACACAGGCTCACTCGAAACACACGAGCAAAATAACGATCAATTATTTTTCTATTTTTTCTCCAATCTTGCCGCTACCAAGACGGCCCGGCCGGCAAATTGGACAGTTTTTAGCTCCTTCTTTTGTGCGGCTAAGAGAATGGCAGCCATCGATTTCTATCGATTAGATCGCGTTTCACTCGAGAGGCGAGGCTGCCTTCTTTCTTCATATTCCAGCGAATATAGGCCTAACCATCTTTGATTTCGAGTCTTTTTTCCTCCAATCTAGAAGAGGTAAGACGATGTGCTTCAATATGAAATCCAACGCACAAAACAAGCAAGATAACGGGGAAGATAAACTGGAAAGAAAAGCCTCGATATGCACACCCAGAACCGATAGGCGCGTTAAGCCCATCCAGACATCCTCCGAGCCGAGAAGGATTAAATAAGGACGACCAACAGCTGGTCGAGACCAGGGCCTTCGAAGCCTCAGGTCATCATCCCGCAGTGGTCAAGAAAACGTGGTCGGCAGAAAAACAAAGAGAAATACAAACACGCAGCCTAGGGCAACCAGCAGGTCTACTGCATAGTCTACGCGCACACTTAGGCCTACGTGAGAGCAATGCGATGCGTTTGATTCGGGGCGTAAAGCAACGCAGTGGGTCTTGCATGACGACGCCATTCCGAAACACAGAAATAACGCGTTTCCTGAGACATTGCGTTGCTAATTCGTTTTCATCACTTTCTAATAATATCTGGGCAATAGTCGCACATGAACTCATCCGAGCGAGTGGCACGTGCTACGGAGCACCCCGTGCACAGTTCGAGCGTGTTTCCTGGCACGTGCAGTGCTGCAATCTCTAAAATAGTTGCGCGTTTCAGCGTTTCGTCTGTCACGTGCGATTAGCACAGAGACGTTGCAGTGATTGCCCACCGTTCAAGGGGCAGAAACCAAGAAAACATTGATTTGCTTGAGTAGGCCTACATCGATTCCTCCGAGAGAGTAGCACGTGCTACGTCACACCAGGTGGGGATTTGAAATTTGGAATGTTCTGTCCAGAACGCGATAAAATGGAACCTTTATTTGAGTTTGAAATGGAACCTGTGATGACGGTTAGCGCGTGATGCACACCTACGCACAGCTAGACAAGTGCAATTCAAATATATGCAATAAAAGCTCGCATTTTGATCTTAGGTGCGCTCATATAGTCTGTCAACCTAAAATAGCTGGTCGCTCACATCAGCGACATTAGTGGCAACGAATACTCGCTTTGACCCTTGATCTAGATGCGATGCGGATCGACTCTAGCCGACAGCTAATTACTTTTAATTAGCCGAGGTGGACGCGGCCGTGCCAATATCGAACGGCCTAGCGCAGAACAAACACATGACGGGTGTCACGTGTCCCTCGCGAGGATCCTCTTTCCCGACATGAGAGCCCCGAGGGAGAAGCAGCTGGAAATGGAGCCCCCGCCCCTCGCAAGTTCGTTTCGATTTTTCTTCTTCCTCGCCCGCGAACCGGAAACGCAATAAACAAACGGAACACAAAACGCGCTGTCTATATAGACAGAGAGGCCAACGATTGATTGCAGCGAGCGGCGGCGCTAAAGCACTAGCGTAGCCATTTATGACATTTATATGGCGGTTGAGGGGCCGAGGAAACCATTTCGATCAGCGCTCTGCGTAGGGGCAATGACAGCCCGAGGCGGAATGGAAAGCGGCCCACTTTATCGCCTGTCCATGGTCGGAATATGGGCGGATAAATCAGCCGCCATTAGCGCTTTGGTTAGCTCAACTGACTAGAAAACCGCGGTGGAAACGAATCGTCCGAATGCCATTCTCTGGTCAGTGGTCGGCATGACAATGTGGAAGACGCTCCGCTTTACGGCTCAAACTAACCGCACGATAAATTCAACAATGAAATCGCGAAGCCGTTGTCCGCTTTTGTCCAGTAGTAGCAGACTTGCCAATTGGCCGACATTACAGCGCGTTACGTGCATTCTAAAATTCAATTGCAAGCATTGATTAGGGCTAGTTAAAATTCAAGCGCTTCTTGTCCGCTAGTAGAAACGGCTACATTCCATTACGGCAAAATAAAACTAAAAACTGGCAAACTGATAATACAAACAAGTATATGAGAAAAATTAAAATGGCCTCTCTGCAGCGCCCTCTAGAGACGGAGGAAACATTGCCCTTCAGGTCCATTGCGCTTGCAGAGACAACGAAGAGCAACAATTAAACGAGTTTACGACGGCCATAGCTTTAATGGGATGGGTGTCTGTCTGTCTGAGCACCGCCTGCCCGCCGATCGATACGGGACCTCGGGGAGTGGTGCGCAGAGCACCAGAGGGCGCTGCGCTCGCGCCAGAATGCAGATCAATTAAACTTTCATTTATGTGGCATTAATTGCATTCCGCAACGCGCGGGCCTATATGGGTGCAGACGCGAGTGGAAACCGTTGCAATTAAGAAGTTTCTTCAAAAATCCTGTCTCAGCAATCCTGAATCCTTTGTTGTTGTCTTCTATGACCCCCCTCCCTTGGCACGGTGACCCCCTAAATAGAGCTCTCCATCCAATTCAATGGCGCACCGTCAGGATTCAGGAACCAAGGATTTCTTTTTTGAGAATCCTAGAATTTCAAAGCTTATAAATTACAAGCTTACTACGAGGCTCGTACAGAGGCCCACAACAGAAATTGAATTTTTTTAGGGCATGGGTACTTTGGGTAGGGCTATAGTGAATTTATGGAGGGCGACGGAACGGCCTGCGACATCTGCAACATAGGCTCTAGCCGGGCCTATTGGGCCAGCTCAGTTTTGGCCGGGCAGAAAGGAAAATGGCAAATACCGTTAACGTGAAAGTGACAAAAAACTTAATAGGCCTACTTAAGGAGTGAAAATGCTGAAAGCGACATCATAGTTGCCGATTACATCCAAATAATTTGATGTTAGAATGGCAGCTCATTTTTAAGGGGTCCGGGCAAAAGGAATTTTGTCTATTGAACATTTGCCCGCCCATTGGTGTCGCCCTGTGCACGAACTGCTGTTGTTGCAAACCAAAAAGAAGAAAAAAGCAAAAGAATTCCTGCAAAGATTTCACTTTTTTCTCTTCTTTCTCGGACAGCAATAATCTTTAGACGCGATCTCTGGACAGAAAAAAAACCTTTTTGTTGCAAATATAAACACGCAAGGCCTAACGTAGCAGCAGATGGAGGCCGCTCGCCCCCCACTCCTCCCCTGCCCATCCGACCCCATGAAACGTCTATTTATGGACGGATGGACCGCAATTCCCTCTTTTTAAATTGAATAGGAAAATATGGCTTCCATCGAAATTCCACGGATCATAAATTTTGCACAAAAAATGCTGCACGAAAACCGATGCAATATTTTCAAACGATCTGTGGGCGGGCAGATACTAAAGAATCGCCCGAAATCAGCTTAAATTAGCTTAACGTTATCTGGCAACGCCCGTACTCTCTCTTCAATAATATCAAAGCTAGACCTATCTAATTAATCATAGAGCTGAGCATTAGGGGAGGTGGGGGTGAAATACTGCTAATCCTTGTCGGCGAAACGTTTGGGCGATAACGAACATAGAGAGCCTGAGAAGTTCAGGCTCTCTAACGAACACAAACAAAGCCGCCGCCTGGCGGCGGGCGGCTAAAGTAAACGCGCAGCGAGTCAAAGCTGGAAACAACTAGAGCCGTATCACTAACCACAGACTTAAGCTTGTCTTACTCAAGTCGGCGTTTTGTTCTAACAATTTAATTAAATAGACGTGCATTCTCAAGATTGAACTGCGATCTTGGATTTCCAGTAAAGGAATTCCATTGCAAATTCTCACATGAAGAACGCTACTTGAGTAAGACAAGCTCAAGTCTGTGGCTAGTGACACGGCCCTTAGCTGACTGTTCAAGGGATTTAGGTAGAGTCGCCATTGACAACGGGCTTACGGCGGGCCAACCAATGAACACTGCGAGTCTTCCGACTGGAAAAACATTAAGATGGCGATTCATTAAGCTCGATTTGTCTGACCCCCCCCTGCCTGTATATTGACGAGGCATCATCAATCCTCCCATTGGAAACAAGGGACACTCTTTGTTTTGCTCGCATTCCGTCTTCAGATTTTCTTCTTGAATAAAAGCAATCCGTATACTGCGTTACGGCTTTAATTTCATTGCGATGGGCTTTCGGTTTGAATTGAAGCCGATTCCTCACCTCCGTGCCTTTCGCTTGGCTCTGCTTCGCTCGAGAGTTGCGCATTCCTGAATCCTCAGAAATAGTTCAAATGGTTGCACAAACACAAACACTTCAATTGAACCTGCGTTGTCCCTTGTCTGGAAGAAACCCTTCACCATCTACATTGGCTAGAAACCATTCCTGTCCGCTTGAAATATGGGAGCCGTGGGTTCGACTCGTGCATATTCCTTGGGTCTTTCTCTTCGACCATAGCATAGAATCAGGGAGCTGTAATTCGGCCCGTTTTCATCTGTCTACATCGAACGCGAAATTATTTATTTATTTATAATTTATTGTTAATTCATTTATTTATTTATAATGCCTAATTAATTATTTATAGGCCTAATTATTAATTTATTTAATTTATTTATTAATTTTAATTTTCCTTATTAATAATTGGTTCATTTATTA